>PVKM010010879.1:0-34118 GCA_004027735.1 Carollia perspicillata
GTGCAGTACTAAATCAAGAAAGAAGGGAAGAGAGGAAAAGCAATTGGAGAGTAAAACAGAAGTGAAAATTTTGAAAATAATAATAACAAAAAGATTACTTAAAAACAGCATTTAAAAAAAGAACAAACACACACACACACACACACACACACACACACACACACACACACACACGCCACACCTCTTGTTGGTTTCAAACTGACCAAACCGGTTTTTCTGGTCTTGCTGGCTGCAGAAGGCTGGGGAGTGATTGGTGTGGCGTTTCTCCCTTCTTGATGTTTACTAAGCCTTTCTCACAAGCACTGTCACAGCATCTAGTCTGACTCCTTTCTCCAATATCTTCCATGTGGGAGTCCTGGTTTTCTTCAGAGTGCTTTTCCCCGGTGGTTATCACTAGAGGCTGGAGTGCAGGGGCCCCCACTTGGCTAGGCTGCCTCCACCCAGTGAATTTGGGTCCAAACCCTTCCCTTCCCAATGCTACGGGGACGGAGTCACTGTGCTTTCCCTTTAACCCTGCGGCCTCTGCCCGGCTGGGCTGGGAGTCAGCTTCGGGGCTGTCACAGCAGATTCCCCAGCCCCTCTGTTTGATAAATTCCTCCTACTCAAGCCTAACACCCCATGTAGCCCAATTCTCCAGGCAGCCCAGTGACTTTCAGGGTCAGTGTGCAACGCAGCCTGCCTCTCAGCTCTCCCGGGCTGGTGCCAACAGACTGTGAGAGTAATCACAGCTACGGTGCATTTTGCCTCTTCCTCCTTATTCCCCTCTCTGCAACCAGAACTCTGCTGGTGTTGCTCCAACCCTGGTCTGTGGGGGAGGGAGGGAGCAGGTGACCCAGCTCTCTCCCAAGGATATCGGCAGGCCCTCCGCTTTCAAGCAGTCTGTGGTATACGGAGCGCAGGCTCTGGGCACTGGGCGCCAGACGCCGTGCCTGGGGCTACAAACTTTCCCGGTCCCTGCGCTGGTCCCTGGGACCTTACTGTCCTGAAATATCCATCTTCCCATGTTCTTTCTAGTTTTTCAGTGTCCACTACAGCTTTGTGGACTTTTATTTTCAACTATGCTGCAGTACTGGTGTCTGTCTGCTCTGTTTCTTCATGGATTAGGCAGTTTTTTCTCCTCTGTATAGGGGGAAGTGAAATCCGCTCCCTCCTACTCTGTCACCATCTTCCTTCTCTCTATGGGATTTTCCATGTACACTATCATATCGTCTGCAAACAGTGACAGTTTTGTTACCTTTTTTCCAATTCGATGCCTTTTATTTCCTTTTCTTGTCTAATTGCTGTGGCTAAAATTTCCAATACTATATTGAATAGAAGTGGTGAAAGTGGACAACCTTGTCTTGTTCCTGATCTTAGTGGAAAATATTTTAGTTTTTGTCCATTGAGTATGATGTTGGCTGTAGGTCTCTCATGTATGGCCTTTATTATGATGAGGAATGCTCCCTTTATTCACACTTTGCTGAGTGTTTACATAATAAATGGGTACTGTACCTTGTCAAATGCTTTTTCCACATCTATTAATATGGTCATGTGATTTTTTTCTTTGCTATTCTTTATGTGATATATTACATTTACTGATTTGCGAATGTTGAACCATGCTTGCATCCCTGGGATGAATCCCACTTGGTCACGTTGTATGATCTTTTTAATGTATTGCTGGATGCAGTTTGCCAATATTTTGTTGAGGATTTTAGCATCTATGTTCATCAGCGATATTGGCCTGAAGTTTTCTTTCTTTGTTGTGTCTTTATCTGGTTTTGGGTTTGGGATGATGCTGGCTTTATAGAAAGAGTTTGGGAGTCTTCCATCACTTTGAATTTTTTGGAATAATTTATGAAGGATAAGGGTTACTTCTTGCTTAAATGTTCTGTAGAATTCTCCTGTGAAACCATCTGGTCCTGGACTTTTGTGTGTTGGGCATTTTTTGATCAGTCCTTCAATTTCATCTGCTGTTATTGGTCTGTTCAGGCTTTCTGTTTCTTCTTCATCTAGTTTTGGAAGACTATATTTTTTCTAGAAATTTGTCCATTTCACCTAGGTTTTCAAATTTCTTGGCATATAGCTCCTCATAGTAATTTCTTACAATCCTTTGTATTTCCGTGGTGTCAGTTGTAATCTCTCTTCTTTCATTTCTGATTGTGTTTATTTAGGTCCTCTCCCTTTGTTTCTTGATGAGCATGCTTAAAGGCTTGTCGATTTTGTTTATCTCTTCAAAAAATCAGCTCCTGGATTAATTGACCCTTAGTATTGTGCTTTTGGCTTCTATGTCATTTAATTCTGCTCTGATCTTGGTTATTTCCTTCTTTCTACTAGCACTGGGGTGTCTTTGTTGTTGTTCCTCGAGGTCTTGTAGGCGTAGGTTTAGGTTGTTTGTTTGAAATGTTTCTACCTTTTTTAGGTAGGCCTGTGTTGCTATGAACTTCCCTCTCAGGACTGCCTTTGCTGTGTCCCATAAGTTTTGGGTTGTGGTAAGTTCATTTTCATTTGTTTCCAGAAACTTTTTGATTTATTCTCTAATTTCATTCTTGACCCATTCATTGTTTAATAGCATGCTATTCAATCTCCATATTTTTTAGTGTTTTGGGTTTTTTTCCATGGGGTTGGTTTCTAATTTCAGTCCCTTGTGGTCAGAGAACATGCTTGGTATGATTTCAATTTTCTTGTATTTGTTGAGGCTTGTTTTGTGTCCTATCATGTGGTCTATCTTTGAAAATGTTCCATGTGTGTTTGAATAGAATGTGTATTTAGCTTCTTTCAGATGCAGGGTTCTATATTTATCAGTTAAGTCCATCTCATCTAGGGCATTGTTCAATGCCACAATAGCTTTGTTGATATTTTGTTTGGAAGATCTGTCGATTTTTGACAGTGCGGTGTTAAAATTCCCTGCTATAATTGTGCTGCTATCAATATCTTTCTTGAAGTCCTCTAATATTTTCTTTATGTTTTTGAGTGTTCTTATGTTGGGTGCATATATATTTACAATGTTTATGTGTTCTTGGTGGAGTCTTCCCATGAGTATTATGAAGTGACCTTCTAGGTCTCTTTTTATGGCTCTTTTTTTGAAGTCTATTTTGTCTAATATGAATATTGCTACCCTGGCTTTTTTTTCCCATCTGTTTTCTTGGAAAATTTGTTTCCAGTCCTTTACTTTTAGTTTGTGTATGTCTTTTGTCCTCAGGTGGGTCTCTTGTAGGCATCATATCTGTGCATAATGCTTACTCATCCATTCAGCTATTCTGTGTCTTTTCATTGGAGCATTTAATCCGTTTACATTTAAGGTTATTATGGATTAGGTATTTATTCATTGCCATTTTTGTACCTATGCTCCTCTCTGTCTCTCTCTTTTCCTTTCTTAGAGCAGTCCCTTTAGCATCTCTTGCAGCGCTGGAATGGTGGGTGTGTATTCTTTTAGAGTTCTTTTGTCTTGGAAGCTCTATATTTGGCCTTCTATCTTGATTGAGATCCTTGCTGGGTAAAGCAGCCTAGGTTGCAGGCCTCTGCTTCTCATTACTTGGAATATTTCTTGCCATTCTCTTCTGGCTTTGAGTGTTTCCATTTAGAATTCAACAGATAACCTTATTGGGGCTCCCTTGTATGTTACTCCCCTTGCTGTCTTTAAGATTCTCTCTTTGTCTTGGAATTTTGCCATTTCTGTTATGATACGTCTTGAAGTGGGCTTCTTTGGGTTTCTCGTGATTAGGACTCTCTGTGTTTTCTGGATTCGTGTGACTTTTTCTCTTATCAAAATAGAGAAGTTTTCCATCATTACTTTTTCAAATAGATTTTCTATCCCTTGCTCTTCTTCTTCTCCTTCTGGTATCCCTATTATGCATGTATAATTATGTTTCATATTGTCTTGCATTTCTCTTAATACCTCTTCATTCTTTCTGATCCTTTTTTTCCTTTACATGCTCCTTCTGGGTGTTTTTTTCTACTTTGTCCTCTAACTCACTGATCTGATCTTCTACTTCATCCATCCTGCTTTTGATTCCTTGTACTGTGTTCTTCAGTTCAGCAATTGTATTCTTCATTTTCTGTTTGCCCTGATTTATGCTTTCTATTTCCTTTCTCATGTTGATATAATTGCAGTGAGCTCATTGTAGTTCTCCTGTAATTACTGGTAGTTTGTAGTCATCTCATGGAACTTCCTGATAACCATTTCTTTGAATTCAATATCTGATAGCTGACTTGCTTCTGTTTCATTTAGCACTGTTTCTGAGGATTCCTCCTTCCCTTTCATTTGGGGATTGTTTCTTTGTCTTCTCATTGTTTGTAACACTCTTCCTGATAGTTTCTGCTTCTAAAATGGATTTTTTCTGGTTGCCAGGGTTTATGGTGTGAACTGCTGTGGTAGAATGTCTGTGAGATTCAGTGGTGCGGTCTCCTTTTGGTATACTGGTGTTCACTGCTTCCACCTACTCTTTTTTGTGCTCAGTTGGAGGGGGAAGCAAAATGGTTTAAGACAGCAGGGGAGTATTCTATGATATTTACAGTAGCAGCCAGTATAAGAGATAGGAGATCTTCTGGCTAAGTGTAGTGTTAACAGTGACCTTCAAGCCAACTAGCCTCTTTTAAGGAAGGATGGGAAGAAGATAAGTCTCCTGTTGAGAAGGGAAGGGTTGTGAGTTGGATTTATAAAGCAGTGAAGTTGTGGGAGGTCAGATTCTTGGGTAAGGTGAGAGTAAAGGGTAGTACATAGGTGTAGCATGTGAGAGAATAGTGTTACCCTCCCTAATAATAGAGTTCAGGAGACTGTGATGTGGGATAGCATCCTGGGAGGGTGCTTTGAAGTTTTTACACTTGTGTGGAGCAGCAGTTATTTACAATAATATTAGAGCAACATTCATATGCCAGTATGTATGTGATCTCAATAACCTGTACAGGGTTCGAATAGTGTGCTGATGGAACACAATTCACGGGAAGGATAGTAAATTAGCAATACAATGTAGAAGAGAGAACAGTGAAAACCTGTAAATTGGTACAATATACCCTTCCAAGCAAAGAAGACTATACAGAAATAAGGGGAATACAAAAATAATATTGAGATCAAAGATGTAGGAATAATGAAAAAAGGAGAAAATAATAATAATCCAAATATGCAGCAACTTGCCATTTCCCTGCTATAGTTGAGTGAAATTTGTATCACTGTCTCAGCTGTTCGGTCGCCCCTTGTTTGAGTCCACCTCAGGTCCTTTCACAGTTCCAAATTTTTTTGTCACTTGTGGGTATTAAAAAAAAAATGGCTGGAGAAGGAAGGAAGGAGAGATAAAATTGAAAAGAAAGTATGGAGTACTAAATCAAGAAAGAAGGGAAGAGAGGAAAAGCAATTGGAGGATAAAACAGTAATGAAAAATTTAAAAACAATAATTAAAAAGTTACTTAAAAAAACAGCATTAAAAAAAAAACACCTCTTGTTGGTTTCAAACTGGCCAAACCGGTTTTTCTGGCCTTGTTGGCTGCAGAAGGCTGGGGAGTGATTGGTGTGGTGTTTCTCCCTTCCTGATGTTTACTCAGCCTGTCTTGCAAGCACTGTCCCAACAGTTAGTCTGACTCCTTTCCCCAATATCTTCCATGCGGAAGTCCTGGTTTTCTTCAGAGTGCTTTTCCCCGGTGGTTATCACCTCAGACTGGGGTGCAGGTGCACCCACTCAACTAGGCTGCCTCGGTCCAGCGAGTTTGGGCCCAAATCCATCTCAGTGCTACTGGGAGGGAGTCGCTGTGCCTTCCCTTTAACCCTGGGGTCTCTGCCTGGCTGGGTTGCGAGTCACCTTAGGGGCTGTCACAGCAGATTCCCCAGCCCCTCTGTTTAATAAATTCCTCCTGCTCAAGCCTGGCGCCCCGTGTAGCGCAATTCTCCAGCCACACTGGTGGCTATCGGGGTCAGTACGTCATTGCCTCTTTCTTAGCTCCCCCAAGCTGGCAACCACAGACTCCGCGGGTAATCATGGCCCTGCGCCTTGCCTCTTCATCCTTATTCTTCTCTCTGCAACCAGCACACTAAGTGCTATGACCTTAATGTTTGTGTCTTTTCAAAAGTTGTATGTTGAATCCCTAAATCCAAGCTATAATAGTATTTGTAGGCATTGCCTTTGGGAGGTGATTAGGCTTAGATGAGGTCATGAGGGGAGGGCCCTGGTCTAATGGGGTTAGTGCCTAGATAAGTAGAGACATTAGAGAGCTTTCTCTCCCCTCCCCATTCTTCTGTAACACCAAGAAGTCTTGTGAGCACACAGTTGAGATGTTGACCACCTACAGACCCAGAGAAGAGGCCAAAGAACAAAACCTACCTTGATGTTTGACTTTGCAGCCTCCAGAACTAGTGAGTGTAAATAACAGAAGTTTAATTTTTTCATTCCTGAAGTTAGGAACATCAAGTTTTTTCCAGTAAATTGCTTTGAAGAACCTTGTTTTGACCTTTCTAACTTATTAGTAAATAGTTTATTGCTTGGCTTAAATGCTTCAGTGACCTAGTGCTTTCCCTTGCACAGTATGTAACAGGGAAAATCATTAGTCTGTATGTCATTCTCCACTTTCTTTTGTGAAATTCAGCCAAGAAATGCAAAGAAATGGCATCCATCTACCTTTGTCTAAAATCGATATGTGGATATGCTACAGAGGGCTGAAGTAATAGATATGGAAGCCATTTTATTATCTTTTCTTCTGTTTTTGTACTTGTCTCAGACAAAATACAGTTATGTTATGATTCATATTGTTAAGACTTATATCAAGATGACCTAATTTGTAGCAGTCTGACCAGGGAAATACTGATTCTTGTTAATCTGTAAAGCCTTAAATAATTTTCAGTAAAAGATAGAAAAATGAGTCTTTACAATTGATTTGTCTCCTATATCTTTAAGGCCCAATTCCTCTTCTAAAAGGAGAAGAACAATAGTTTGGCCCAAACCTCTGGAAAGTAGACTCACTGCATTTAAAACAATGTTACTCTTGTATAGATTTTTGAAATTAGCTTTAATGTAAAGTGCTTTAAAAATCAATGATTTACTTTTCTAATAATGTTCTACATACCATTCATATTTATTTTAAAATATTATTTATGTGGCATCATGTAGTGGCAAATATAATCAAATGGCTGGTTTTTTACCATTTCAATAAACTGTTACAATTAGGAAAAAAATTGGAGGTAATGAGTGGTGTGCTGATTTGAGAGAGAAGAGTGAGAGATTCTCCATGCTGTGTAGTAGATTACTCAACCCCAGTGCAGCAGGCAATGGTGTGTTATTATCTGTGGAAAGACCACATAGAAAATTAAATTAAATTGAAGTCTCCATCCAGATGAAATGAATGTGATAAAGAGTAATGTACACAAATAGAAGTAAAACATTATTGGGTTTGATGGTCAATGAAATGCATGAATTCAGAGGGACATTTTCCCTTGTATTTGGATTTTCCATCAACCTTTTAAAATGTTGTGTGGCTTTCAGAAAGCATTCTTCTGTAACAGGGTGCAGCCAAGGGGGCCCCAAATGGAGATTTGTAATGGGGTCCAGAACTCAGGGTGTCCAGGAAATATTACTATATATATATATATATATATATATATATATATATATATATATATATTATATATATATGTGATGTTATCACCCCCACAAGCTGAGCTTCAGGGACATTGAGAGTTGTTTTGAATAGGAACAGTTTTGTAGATAACCTCTAGAATGGTCATTTAACATATCTATAACCTTTAACTGGCTTCATAGATATGTTAAATTGCTGTGGCCATGCCTTGAGCCAGGGGGATGGGAGTGACTTCAATCTAGGATGTAATTGGGAGGTAACTCCCTCTGGGTACAGCACCTGAAAAAGCTTGCAGATGATTGGCTCCATGCCATGGGGCCATGCCTGCCTGGACTTAGTATGGCAACACAGTAAAGCTGTAAGAATACAGGAATGCTGGTGGGTGTAGCTGATTGTGGGAGGAGTCAGAAATGGGGCTGCTGAAGAAGATTGGCACTGGGATTTAACCCTGGTGCAGCAGCCTTGCTGTTTTCTTGGGACTACGTGGTTTTGGTGAAAGTTGGGACTGTGCAGATTTAGGGTGCTCCTGTTTTGCCACGTGGCTTAGTAAGCAGGAGAGACTTTGCCTAGAAGAAAAAGGGTGAAAGGATTCTTGCTAGTGGGCCATGAGCAGGTGCCACATGGTTTTGGATTAACTGGAAATTGCACCAGCAACACAGCTGATGATGCCAAAACCAAGGGGCTACCTAAACTACTTCTTTTCCTGAGATATGGTATCCTGGACTGGGCAAAAGGGAGAAGGAAGGACTGTGCATTTGTGGGTATTCTAAAGGACTTTAGTATTTTTAGTGAAGACATTAAGTCATTATTCTAAATCTGTATAACTTTTTAAATAAATAATCCGTTTCCTTTTCACCAATCTCTGGCATTGAGAGACATCTTTCCCTGGTGTCAGGCAAGGCAAATTCTAGCATAGGGGGGAAGCCCGAGAGCACAAGGGTGGGTCCATTTGGTAATAGTATATCATCCCCCCCAGGTCTGTTCTGTAACACTTCCTTTATGGACACAATTGCATATATACTGTTGTATTCTGTGGTTATAAACTATTATTAAAATAAACATAAATTTGCCCTGGCTGGTGTAGCTAGGTGGACTGAGCACAGGCCTGTGAACCAGAGGATCGCGGTTCGATTCCCAGTCAGGGCACATGCCTGGGTTGCAGGCCAGTTCTCGGCAGGGGATGCACAAGAGGCAACCATACATTGATATTTCCCTCCCTCTCTCCTTCCCTTCCCTTCTAAAGATAAATAAATAAAATCTTTAAAAAATCATTTTAAAATAAACATAGATTTGAATAATAACTTTTAAAAAGCATACTTTTATATAAAGTATCTCAATCAGTTGGGAGATAGTTTGATAAGGTGGAAGGGGCATTGGATATGAAATCAGGGAAACAATTTGTGGGACTCAGGTAAGTGATTTAGCTTCTATTCCTCTGTTTCTTCATCTGTAAAATGGAGATTATAATGGTATCTACCATTTAGACCTCAAGAGTATAATATAAATGAATATATGTAAAGTGCTTAGCATGTACTAAGCACTGAATAAATATTTTCCAAGTGCCTCAATTATAAGTAAATTTAACTTTATTTTATCAGAAGCTTCACTGAGGAATTTCAGTAATATTGGTATATTCTTTTTAGTATACTTGCCATATCTTTTTTTGAAGTAACTAAAATGGGGGAATTTCATATTTATTTACACGACACTGCAGGATGTGAAATTTCACATAGAAACAAGAAACCCACTGAGAGAAGCTTTATACAGTGTGTACAGTTTGGAACTATTCAAGCAAAGTTTTGTTGTTAAAAGTGCTAAAATAACAAAATCAATTTTAAAAGAGTTCTTAGTAGAGAAACAGTAAGACAAACTTACACCAAACATAGTATACAGAAAACAGTTTTCCATGCCTCAGCTGTACAATTTAAAAGTTAAAGTTCCCAGGAGTGCCATCCTAAACTTGCAAGGTATAGCTGTCAGAGATATTTTCTGGCACAACATTTTGATCTTCCTGTTCCTCTACAGAGAACTACTTCTCAATCAAGTTTAATGAAGCTTTGTACATAGACTCATTTTTATGATTTCATAGAGCTTCAATTTTGTCCTAACTTCCACATTCTTCAATCATTGTACTAACTTTCTCAGTTTTACCTAGTTTCTCAGCAGCCTGAAAGATATTTGAAATGGCATCCAGAATCACCAGAATAATTTTGGTATCTGTTGCAGTTAACAGGTTCACCAATAGCTCTATTAGCCACAATGAATGAGGTATACAATCTGTTCAACTGTTCCATAACTTGTACAGTTAGTCACAGCTCATACAGCTTCCTTTTATGTCTTAAAGTTTGTGTTAGAGAGAACAACAATGAGGAATGGGACTAATCCATGATTCACTACTTGCTGTGTCTGGTTCTAGCAGCCAGCTGCGATGTTTGACATTGTCCATGTAGCTTTCTTCTGGATGTTAGTTTTAGAGTTCATTAGTGGTCTGGGAAAGATGGCAAGTACTCCTGCATTGATTGCAACCTGAATCTGTTTATCTGTCCAAGTCACAATTTTTCCTATGGTTCTTAGTGCAAGCATCACAATTGACAATTCAGTAGCTCCTAGGAGCTTCTCAAGTTAGGGGACCATTTCTGTTTTCACAAGCATTTTAATCCATTCAGTTGGACCTTCAGTAGAGTAGGAAATGGCCCAGCAGTTATCTGCTAATGTTTCTGGATCATCATAATGCAGAATACAAACTAAAATAGGAATAATCTCCTCAACAGAGGAGGTGCAGTATTGTGACAAAGATTTGAAAGTGTCCAGGTAGGATTATATAAATAACTACATGCTAAAGATGACATGTCAGGAACTGCAAGAAGAGCCAACAGTGGATCAACTGCACCATACTTGATTACCAAGTCTCAGAAAACTGAACCATCACCTGCGATATTTCTTAGAGCCAGTATGGCTTGTTCACTGATGTGAACATGGGGAGATGCTAACCAAGAAATGAATTCTGGAATAGCGCCTGCATCTACTACAGCCTTAGTCTGTTCTGATGTTTCAGAATCAATGTTAGTGAGGGCCCAGGCAGATTCAAACTGAACAGAATACAATCAATTTGCCCAAGAAAGACCCAAAATTTGGAATCAAACCAGCCCAGATTGTGTTGTTTATGGGTGGATGTTTTTCCCTAGAAAGCGCTTTCCTTGGGGTCTGAGTAGCTTGGACCTGGCTTTCCAAATTGTTGGTATTTATGCCTTTGACAGTGTCCTCAACAGACCAATTTACAGAGCCCTGGGTGTTGCAGGTTCTCCTCCACCCCTGCAGTGAAGAAATAGCATGATCAGGATACAAACAGACATTTCTCCTTTTCAGCATCTGGTCATCCTTCCTAGATTTCCTCAGCTACCTATTAACTTCTGTTCAGCAACACTTCATTTCTGTACTCTTTCCCCTTCTTGGATCTATTAACATGGACAGCTGGGGAATTAACATTCTTATTGGTGCACATATTTATGAGACAAAGGGAGATAGCTGCACATTTGGCTCAGACTTTCACAGGAGACAGTGTGGTGTGGACAAGCTGTGTTTTGGTAGCTCTGAAAATGACCACTATGAAATAGTACATTTGCAGCATCTTTTATGTTTCTCTCTGTACCACTCCCTCTATGATTCTTATTTATCTTCTTAGTTTATTTTAATGTATTATTTCTTTACTTGTTTGATTTATCAATGGCATTTTTATCCTGAGGGATACTGCTCCCTTTCTATTCCACTTTTCTCTTCATCCGTTCTCCTATTATCTCCAGTCTTTCATCTGATTTTACTCAAACCTCGATTTTTCTAGGAGTTATAGCCTCTGAGGCATGTTTACTATTTGACAGATTTTTGTTCAGTAGCTAAAGCCCTTCAGAGGAAAGGTAATATATAAATGAGGTGAGACTATTTTAGTGATGTGACTGGATTTTTTTTAACACATTTTCCAGAAACTATATTTTCAAATAAGTATTGTTATAGTCATAACAGTCACTGTGGGATTTGACCCATTTGTCTGCAATAATGACTTTTATTAATAGCATGGGTCTCAAGTAACAAGTGTTTTGTGTTCTAGCAAGTTTGTTGTGTACCCCAAGTCAGAGATAGGTTTCAACCTTCACACTCCATCAAAACCCTCATGGTCTCTCTACCCAAACTATCCATTACAGTGGCCAGTCATTAGTTTTTGCCACTGGATATTCAAGCTCAACTAGGTTACTCCTTGCTTCATCTTATACACTTGGCAAAGTCCCAACTCCAGTTAAATACAACTTTCTTCCTATTTCCACACCTGTACCCCTAAAGCTGAATGCAGAGAAGGAAAAAACACAACTGCCCACTTTAAATAGATCCTTAATGCTGCTCAAAAATCACACAACATTTTCCTAGGCCATTCATTCTTCTCTCATAAATTACTATTTCACATTTGTACTCCTTCAGACTTTCAACATTTCCTCCTTCCATCATACTCTTATCTGAAAGAAAATGGAAAGTAGAAAATAACTCCCATAATCCCAAACTACATGCTGTGGAACTGTGCCTGTTTTCCCATGTTCCTATATAATGCCAACACTTCCACTTTACCACTAGATTCCATGCCCACTCACAAACTCCCGGACATCACCCCAGCAATTCATCAGTCTCTCTCCTGCATCATCCATTTTCTAATTTCTACTGAATCATTGCCATCAACATTTTTAAAATTCTGTTATTTTTCCATCTGAAAAATTCTTTATTCCACATCTCCCTCTAGAAACTCCTTTCCTCATTTTTATTCTTTATTTTATAGCAAAACTGCTCAAAAATAAAAACCATCCATTGTCACAACTGTGTTGAGCCCATTGTAGTCAGGTTTTTGCCACCACTGTTTCACAAAAACTGTTCTTTTCAAGATGATCAATGATCTCCCCATTGATAAACCCAATGTTCAGTTCCAATCTTATATACCTTATTAGTAGTAATTGTTATAGTTGATCACTCCTTCCTGCTTGACTTCCAGAACCCCACACATTTCATTTTCATTGACTTTTTTGTTATCTCCTTTGCTGATTCCTCTTATTGACTCAACTTGTAGAGTACCCTCCAGATCAGACCTTGGTTTTAGTCTCTTCTTTATCTATTGAACCCTGAGGCAGTCTTTGATAATCTCATTTATTCTTTAAATATTATTTGTATGCTGAATATTTCCAAATATACATAATCAGAATTCTCCCCTCAACTCCAGACTCACATATCCAACTGATTACCCACCATCTTTATTTCAATATCTAACAATCTTTACATCCTTAACAGACCTGAAATCAATTCCTCATATTGGCCCTCAAACCTGTTCTTCCTATATTTTTTTTCCTTATGTTAGTAGAGAGCAACTCTGTCTCTCCAGTTATCCAAGCAAAAACTCTGTCAACCTCATTCCTTTCTTTTCCCCATTATTCACATGTTATTCACCTACAAGTCCTGTCAAAAATACCATAAAAACATATCTAGAATGCAACCATTTCTCATGACCTCTACTGCCACTGTTCTGGTCCAAACTATTATGATTTTATGTCTGGATTACTACAATAGTCTTATAACTGGTCTCTTTCCTTCCACATTTGCTCACTTTCCCAAAAAGCCTACTCTCAACACAGCAGCCAGAGCAATACTGTTAAATGTGAGTCAGACACCATAGCTTGTTTACTCAAAAGACAAACTTCTCAGAGTAAAGTCTGAAGTTGTTACAATGACTCACCCATAAGAAGCTACTAGATGTGACTCTGTATACTCTCTGAATTCATCTCCAACCACTAACCCCCTTGCTCACTTCAGGTCAGCCACACTGGCCTTATTTCTGAAACACTCTCGGCATTTTCCTACCTCAGAGCCTCTCTATTAGTTGTTCTCACTAGTTATAATATTCTTCCTACAGACATCCACGTGATTCATTCCCCTGCTTCTTTCAAATCTTTCAATGCAATATTTTGACTCTCCTACGTAAATAGGATAGCACCCTTTCAATCACACTCTTCTGAATTATTCTTTTCTTTATCACTATTTGACATATATTTTACTTATTTATGTTATTTAATGTCTGGCCCCTATAGGGAACCTATCCATGTGGAATAGCAAATGTAGCCCAGCCCTACTGGAAAGCCGATAGGTGCATGTTGGCACACAGGATGCCAAACCCATGAATCGGCTTTCCCATGGGAAATCAGGTCTGCATTTTACCTAGATTTCTTTGAGGCTTGCTCTTGCTAAAGCTCCCTCACCCTGAGTTGAAGCAGCAAATACTTACTGCATATCTTTAAAGTAACTTCCTGAAGTCTGTGCTAATTCTCCCAAGGATTGAAGTGTAACCAGACCAATTACTCTTATTGTTCCCTTGCATTTGCATCATTTTTCCTTGTTAATCTATAGGAAGTAACCTGTAACATCTTTTCCTTTGTTATCTGTAAAAAGTAATTACCTAAAGCAAACCTAAGCATAATGAATGAGAACCTTCTTTGATGTACGCTATTAGAAAGCCAATAAAAGCTTATCAAGGCAAGGGTCGAGGCACTGTCCCCTTGAGAGAGTGGCCATACCATCCCTTTTTCTCCACAGGACTTTGGTAGTCTGTATGAATTTGTTTCATCTCATCCACCATGCCACAGACACTGCTGGCCAGAGTCTGCATCAGCACCCCTCCCAACTATAATATAAATTCATGAGGCAGAAATTTTGCCTGATTTGATCACTATTGTATCTGCAGGACCTGGAACAGAGTCCAGCACATAGTAGGTGCTCAATACATCATCATTTTGTGAATAAATGATTTCTGGCTCTCAGACGCTAAATAGACAACCCCTCACATTCTGAAAGGTGATACACTTATCTAGGATTCTAAGAACAGCAATGCTGTTTTTAAAATAACAAACAGCCCTGGCAGGGTTGCTCAGTTGTTTGGAGCATTGTTCCATACACCAAAAGGTTGCAAGTTCAATCCCCAGTCAGGGCTCATACAAGAAGCAATCAATCGATGTTCTCTCTCATTAATATCTCTTTCTCTCTCCCTCTCTCTCTCCTTCCTCTCTCTTTAAAATAAATAAAAACATATCCTTGGATGAAGTTAAATAAAACAGGAAACAAAATTTTGGAAGTAAGGTAAAGGAAATACAAAATGATATTCCAAGGACAAGAAGTTAAGGGAAAAGGGAAAGAGTAGCAGTGAGACGTGAATGGCATGAGGCCTTTGATAAGGCTGCTATCAGTTGTCAGATCCCTAAGGACCCGGTGTGTTTTGTTAATATCCCTTTGCACTGGAGTCAGTGTGGTTTTTCCCAACAGCTGTGTAGGACCAGGAATGTACTGATTAAGTTATAAGATGCCCAGAAACATATCACAGCACCCACTTAGATATGAGGATTACCAATCTTAGTTTTAAAGGGATGCATATACAAGGACTTTCCTACCATGCAACCTAGTAATTGTGAGTTTTTAAATAGTGGAGCTATTGAAAGAGTTACAGAGGATAAAGAGGGTTTCATGATTCCATTGTGCAGTGAGTGGAGAAATCATGCTATCTTAGATTTTCTTTGGATTCAGAGCCTTGGGAGTCCATTAAAAGTCCCATTTTTAGGAAGAATGATAATTAGGAAGGAAACCATGTGAACATTTCCCAGTGAAGGTTCAACAGTAGAGGAAGTGCTATTTGACTGGTATATGTGTGAATTGTGAATACAGGCTAAACAGCAATCTCTCTTCTGCCAACCTACTGGTGAGAGCAGCCAGCTTGTTCCATATGACTCAATTTTGGCCCCAGACTTCTATATTCCTTATATGCTTAACACCTCATCTATTGTTTCTGAGTAAGTGGTAGAAATCCTCAAGAATTTTGGATTCCAAGCAAAAGGTCTAATCCCATTGCAGTGGAGATTAGGGAAGTAGAAGGCCAAAAGCCCTATTCCCATCTGATGAGACTAATAAACTTATTCAAACTAGGTGCTGTGAATGAAGCAATAAATCAAATACAATCCCTCAAAGAATCCAAACTGTAGTGAAGATTGGGGTGGGGAAATATGGTCGTATAAATAGACCATATTTATAATGTAATGTGTTAAGGGCAATGACAAAATACAGGAAGCTACAAAAGAACATCAAAGAGGGAAACCTAGTTCAATTGGGTCAAATAAACCTTCAGGAGGTGATTTCTGAACTGAGGTCCAAAGAACAAGTACCAAAATAGTATAGAAAGAGAAAGGGCATTTTAGACAGAGAAGACTATGAGCAAAGGGATGGAAGTGAATAATGGCACGGTGTGTCCCAAGTAACTACAATGCATGGTGGTAGCTGGATAATAAAATTTAAGTCAGGAATGATGATGCATATGGCTGGAGAAGTAAGAGGAAGCCAGATCATGGAGGCCCTGTGCTTCAACTTAAAGACTTTCTCCTTTTGATAATGGGGGAGTGGGACAAGTGTTTTGAGTATAGAAGTGTTACAGAAGAGGGGCCTGGCCCTGAGTGGATCTGCCTAGGGCCAGCCATAGTGTATGCATTCTTGATGTTATGCAAGAAAGATTCCACAACAGAAGTTCAGGTGCCTAGGAGGATGTGTTTATTAAAGCTGGGGCCAGTGAAACAAGAAAGGGCTCAGAATAAAAGAAGCAACTGGAGGACCTAGGCTGGGCTGCCTTAGCTCACTGGGAAGTCAGAGAGGAGTCTTGTGACAGGCTCAGGTGATTATCCTGAGATAAGCTGCCAGCTGCCCATTGCCTTAGAGCAGGGGTGTCAAACTCATTTTCACCATGGGCCACATCAGCCTCATGGTTGCCTTCAAATGACCAAATGTAATTTTAGGACTGCATAAATGTAACTACTCTTTAGCTAGGGATAAGGAGCTTGGCACTGCCGTCAGGTAGAAACAAGGTGCTAGTCCAGATAAAACAAGGTGGAGGGCTGGATTCAGCCTGCAGGCCTTGTGTTTGCCACCTGTGCACCTGAGTTTAGGAGACACGTTCCTGTGAAGAAAGAAGCAGGGGAAAGAAGGGAAAGTGAATGTCAAGGGCTGCTCTCCAGAGGGAGAGCACATGTATGCTGGGTCCTTTGTCTTGAGGCTTTTATGTCTCTCTTGCAGGTGAGAATCTTAGGGGAGGTCTCAAGAAAGGGTTTCAGTAGAATATTCATCAGTGCCCTTTCAGGGTCATGGTTTCCACTAATTGGTCAGTGAAGGCAAGGGCTCTTTAATGATAGCAGTGGATTCTGGCTTTCCCTACCTGGTCTTGCTGCTTTTCTGGGCCTGAAGCTGAAATATAATGGAGGCCTAGATGTTATCTCCAGGGAGGAAAGGCCAGGGTGGGAGAGGTTACCCTGGGGGCAAGGTCTTTGTTTCCCTAGGTTTTCCCTCTGGTGACCATCTGCACTGGGCTATAAATTGCTTGCCCATTGTGTTCAGCTATCTGTCACAGTTTTCTTATTCCACTTGCCAAGGAATTTTCCTAGCTTCTTACTATCTTGTCTCAGAATTAACATGGCCAGCATTTCAGAAAATTTCCTCTCACTGCAAAATATGGGCTGCATTAGAAGTGGTAAGACTGGGGACAGGAACAATAGCAGGGAAGTAGTTTATGTAACTCAGGAGAGATGACGGTTATTTGAACTAGGATGATAACAGTGAGGATAGAGAGGAGAACTAAAGAAATACTTGAGAATTAAAATAAGTACTGTAGGTGTTTGATGACAGACTGGATGTCAGGATGAGAAGAATTAATAAGTTAGGGTAATTTCTAGCTTGGATAAAAAGAGGTATCGGGACCTGAAACAGGAAATAAAGAAAGAGAAGCCAGTTATCAGAGAAGATGCTGAGAATTACTGGCCTGGAACTAGCTGGGGGGTCCAAGTGGGGCTTCTTAAGAAACTGTGAGAGCAGAGGAAGTCAGGTGGTCAGTGGAAGCTGAAAGTTGAAGCTAAATGCAAAAGGCAAAGAGGAGCAAAGACTCAGTATTCAAATATGAAGTACAGTTCTATTAACCAGAGACCAGAAATGTGGCCCATCAATGACACATAAATGAAGAGAGGTATATAAAATCACTCTCTGCAATGCACATGGCACCAAGCTAAGCTCCATGAGTTCAAATAACAAGGAACTGAATGTTCACTAATATGTGTCCTGAAATCTGTTTGTAAGTATGCTTTCAGCTGTACAGAACAGAAAATCCTACTTCAAATGGTGTAAACTATAATGCCTTTATTCACATAAAAAAAGGAGTCCCAAGGTCAGGTGGCTTCAGGGTTTTGTTTTGTTTTCAATGTCTCAAAGAAAAATTCTAGGATAGATTTATTCTTTCTTTCTGCTCTTCCATCCTCAAAAGTGTCAATTTGGTCTTCAAGCTGATTCTTCTCACAATCCCAAAATGATTGCATAGTTCCAGCCATAACATCTAGACATAACCATGACCAATGGAAGAAGAGAACATATTTTCCTATGCATATCTTTTAAAAAGTAAGGATACTATTTCCAGCAGGCCTACACCAAAAAATCCCCTAACATCTCATTGATTAAAATTGAGTTACACATTCATACTTTAAACACTGGCAAGGGAAAGAGATTACTATAATTCATTTAGAGTAATCAGGATTGACTACACGGCCACTGACATGGTCACTCACTAAAGTGCAGATGATGGAGCAAACTCAGCTTTTTAACAAGGAAGGAGGGGTAGTATGTATTGAATAGGTACCAATAATATCCACCATACTCCTTAACAGTGAAAAAATTTTGTTCTTTGACATCAGATTTCCTTTTTTAAAATGGGCAAGTAATTCTAAAACCAACACTCATGAATAAGGAAGATGGATGATCAAACTAGGCAAAACCTTTCTACATCAGCATCTCTTAAGTGAATGCTAAAGCCTTGCTACTTTGAGTGTGGTCCATGGATCAGTGTAATTGGCATCACCTGAGGGCTTTTTAGGAATGAAGAATATCAGACTCCACTACAGACCTACTGAATTAGAATATACTTTTTTAAAGTGAAACAGATGAAAAATGATTCATATGCATTTAAACTTGCTCCAAGCAATATTAGTCCTATCAAATGTTATTTTTAAAGACTGTCACAAGCCTAACAAAGGAATTTTAAACACATGTATTTAAAACTCTCAAAATTCAACAATTGAAAAAATGCCAATGAAAAATATGCAAGAGATTTGAACAGGTATTTCAGCAAAGAAGATATATAGATGGCAAATAATCCCATGTGAATATGCTAAACATCATTAGTCATCAGAGAAATGCACAACAATATATCAATACCATTAGAATAGCTAAAATAAAAAAAAAGAGTGTGTGATCATGACCAGTATCAGAGAGAGAATGTGGAGCAATTAGAATTCTCATACACTGCTGGTGAGAAAGGAAAATGCTATAACCACTTTACATACAAGTTTGTCAGTTTCCTAAAAAGTTAAAGGCCTTGAACAGCTAGTTATACCAACCATGCAATTGAGCTTTTCCACTACTAGTTACTGCCCCTGCCCCAGCAAAAAAGGAAAGATTATGTCTTTACCAAGACTTCCACATTGATGTTAATAGTAGCTTTTATTATTAATAGTCCAAACCTGGAGATAACCAAAAGTTCTATCAACCAGTGAATGGATAAACATACTATGGTATATACATAAAGTCAACCATTACTCCAAAATGAAAAGGAATGTACTTATACATCTGATGGCATATAAAAATCTCAAAATAATTATTCTGAGGGAAAGAAGCAAAACAAAAAAGATAACATACTATATTATTCTAATCATGTAAAATACTAGAAAGTGCAAACTAATGGCAGAAGTTATAGATCGATGGTTGCCTGGGAATGAAAGCAGGAGATGGAGATAATAGGAGGGTAGGATTGAGAAGGGGTAGGAGGAAATTTGGGGAAGTGATGGATATGTTAATTACCTTGGTAATGGAGATGGTTTGATGGATGTATACATATATCAACATATTTAATTGCAGACTTTAAACACATCCAGTTATATAAGATATATAAATATGTCCAATAAAGTGGTCTTGAAAAAACATTCATGGTCAAAAGGTTTTAAAATAACATACAATATATACAATGTTTCCAACCTTGGAGGTTGGAAATGCACATTTACAGATTAAAACCTCACAGAAGGCTTGGAGTAAATAAATGTGCTTAACCTAACTTTTCACAGTTATATGACAATAAAATCAACTTTCCCACCATGTAACATCTATTAATATCCTTATAGACACTTGGGAAATGCTGCTCACACACCAGCAGCATCAGTCTCACCTGGAGACTTGTTAGAAATTCACACCACCTGCCTCTATTTCAGACCTACTAAAGCAGAACCTTTGAGGGTGGAGCCCATCAATCTACATTTTTAAAAATTCCTCTATGTGCCTTGGCCAGTATGGCTCAGTTGTTTGGAGCATTGTCCTGTAACTGAAAGGAGACAACCAATCAATGTTTCTCCTTCTCCCTTCTCTCTCTCTCTAAAAAATCACAAAATAATAAAATAAACATAAGTATGCTCTATGTGATTCTGAAGCACATGGAAGTTTGACAAACACTATGCTAGAATAATATGACCTTTTTTGTTTCTAATAAGCCATATAGACAATGATAGTATTATATTTGGAATCTAGCAATTCATCCTACCAAGACAATAAATTGAGTGTGGGAAACACCATTTTAGAATATGTAAATGTTGGCATATTTATTTTAAAGAGCAGTCTCAACCTTACTCATGAACCTCATATAGTAAAGTACCTCAGTGCTCCAAGGAAAGGCACCACAAAAATGCAGTTCTCAAGCCATCATGAAAATGCAAATACACTCCACCATATATCAGACAAGAACATTGCATCTAGAATATATGAAGAACTATTACAACTCAATAATAAAAAGGCAAATGACCCAATTTTAACAAGGACAAGAGATCTGAATAGAAAATTCTCCAAAGAAGATATGTAAATGGACAATAAGCATGTGGTAAGGTGCTCCACATTTGTTAGTCATTAGGGAAATAAATTCAAATCAAAACTATAGTAACACTAATATAGAAGCTCAGTAAATATTGGTTGAAGGAAAATATAAAAAAAGAATTCACTGAAAAAAGGAGCTATCAAACCATGAAAAGACATGCAGAAAACTTAAATCCACATTACTAAGGGAAAGAAGGCAGTCTGTAAAAACTACATATCTATGTTTCCAATTCAAATGGCATTATGGAAAAGTCAAAAATATAGAGATGGTAGAAGATTTGTGGTTGCCAGGTGTTCAAAGAGAGAATGTAATAAATAGGAAAAGCTCAGGGGAGTTTTAGGTCAGTGAAACTATCCTGTTTAATGCTGTAATTGTGAGTACATGATATACATTTCTCAAAACATGTAGAACTGTACAACACAAAAAGCAAATCTCCATGTAAACTATGAACTTTAGTTAATAATTATGTTCAATATTGACTAATTAATTGTAGCAAATGTACCACACTGATGGGAGATTTTAAAAAATATTTTTTGTTTATTTTTAGAGAGAGGGGAAGGGAGGGAGAAAGAGAGGGAGAGAAATATCAATCGAGGTAGCCTCTCATATGTGCCCCAACTGGGGATTGAGCCTGAAACCCATGCATGTGCCTTGACCAGGAATTGAACCAGCAACCTTATGCCTTGCAGGAGAATGCCCAACCAACTGACCCACACAAGTTAGGGCTGATGCAAGATTTTAATAAAAGAGGTGGTTGTACATTTGCCTGAGGGGTGTGTAGTAACTGTCTGCACTATCTGCTCAATATTTCTGTTTCACACCCACCAGGATGCCTATAATTAAAAAGATATAATAACAGATGTTGGTGAGGATGTGAAAAAATCAGATCCCTCATATATTGATGGTGGGAATGCAAGATGGTGCAGCAGCTTTGGAAAGGTTTGACAACTCCTCATAATATTAAACATAGGTATAATATAACCCAACAATTCTACTCCTTTGATATATTCAAGAAAACTGGAAACACATACACTAAAAAATTTGTTCACAAATACTCATAGCAATGTTATTGATAATAGCCAATGGTGAAAACAACCCAAATGTTCATTAATTACTGATGAATGTGTATCCATGCAATAGAATATTATTTGGCTGTGAATAGGAATGAATTACTAAAACATTGACTTTGAAAATATGCTAAATGAAAGAAGCTGTTCACAAAAGACCACAGATTGTATGATTCCACTTATATGAAATGTCCAGAGTCAGTAAATTCATAGAGACAGAAGGTTCCTTAGTTGTTGTAAGAAGCTGACAGGAGAGGGAGAATATGAAGTGACTGCTAGTAGAATATGATCTGTTTTGGGGTGCTGAAAATATTCTAACATTAAATAATGATAGTGATTGTACAACTCCACAAATATACTAAAAAACACTGAAATAACAATTTAAAGGGTAAATTTTTATCATATGTAAGTTATATCTCAAATAAAACAAAAATGCAGTGTGTCATAAATTCAAGTTGTTTCTCAGCACTTTGTTGTGCAATATCTAGATAACAAGTTGACAGTTATCCATTTTGATTTTTTAAAAGTGGAACCATATGAAAGATCTCTATTGCTTAATGCTCTGTTGATATCTGGATTTGATTATTCTATTTCCTTAAATAAATTCTCCCCTTTATTACACTTGTGTGTGTGTGTATGTATATGGTCTGTCCAGAAGATATCAAGCCATGTAATATGAAAAATAGAGACATTTATTGAAGAAGACACAAGATACAAGAAGCGTTGTACATAGGACAATGATGCCTCAGTCCCCTTTAAAGTAGGCATCTTGGGACCTCACACAGTTCTCCCAATTGCCATCAGCAGCTTCGTTGTATTTTCCTGAATCTCATAAATTGTCTGAAATCTCATCCCTTTCAAAGGTGATTTTCATTTTGGGGAAAGCCAGAAGTCACAGGGCACCAAATCTGGGCTACAGGGGGGCTGAATTACCTGGGTGATTTGATGTTTCACAAAAAAATTCTGCATGAAATGTGATTCGTGAGCAGACACATTGTCTGATAAAGTTGCCAATCACCAGGTGCCCATAGCTGCAGCCTTCTGAATCATCGGAAGAGTTTCTGCAGAAGAATGTTCAAGTTTAATGCAAAATTTGATGCACATTCATTGCTCTATTCACTCAGTCATTCTGAAGGTGACAGCCACACAGACACATGCTCACTCAATGGTGTCTACTGCCCCCACTGACTAGTACAGTGAAGTCATCATCATTTGCACATGCGCATTCCAGTCCACTCTCCTTGGCTGCCAGGTTACAGCAATGTTGTGCAAACCATTCTCATTATATTAACAATGACTGTACTTTTCACAGACAGACCTCATGTGCATAAAAATAAATAAATAAATAAATAAATAAATAAATAAATAAATAAATAAATAAATAAAATTTGCTGAAGTGACATTGGTTAATAAACTTATTTAGTTTCCAGGTGTGCAATTCTATAATACATCATCTGTATATTGTGTTGTGTGTTCACCACCCCAAGTCAATGTATTTTGATGTAAAGTAAAAAAAGCATACATAACTATATATCAACCAGCATGCATTTTCAGTAAATTATGAGGTAATGTGGATCTTAATTGGAAAATTTGTTACATGTAGTGAACAAGTTTAAGTGATCAGAAGATTACTTATCATTGATACGAAAACAGTATACTAAATGGCATTCTATTTTATTGAAAGCATGAATGTCTAATGTTCACACAAAGCAACAGTGAGATGTCATCCAAAGTCTGATCATTTTTGACAGGCAGTCAAATGTAAGTATTCTGCCTTGAAAAACCTCCTTCCTTTCCCACTGCTCCTCCTCTTCCCTCTTTGGTGGCTCTTCTTTCTTTCCGACTCCTGACTATAGATATTCCTCTAGTGTTCAGTCTTTAACCTCTGAGATGAATGTGCATTTTGGAGGGCCAAAAGGAAGACCATAAGGTCTCCCCAAAAGACATGTCCTTGTTCTAATCCAACAAACCTGTGAATATTACCTTATATGGCCAGTGGATATTAATATTATATGGCAGAATATATGATTAAGTTAAGGATCTTGAGAGAAATTTATCCTGGATTAGCTAGGTAGGCCCTAAAGGCAATCAATCAACCTTATCTTGATAAGATAAAGACCAGGGAGTTTTGAGACAGAAGGTGAGGCAGTGTGACCGCTGAAGTAGAGATTTGGCCATAAAAAGAAATGAATTACTAATACATGCTGTAACATGGACTGACCTTGAAAATATGCTAAATAAAAGAACCCACTCACAAAATACCACAGATTGTATGATTGCATTTATATGAAATGTCTAGAATAAGTAAATCCATAGAGACAGAAGCTACATTAGTGGTCACAAGGCACAAAACTTCTGTAGTCACCACAAGCCAGAAGAGGCAAGAAATGAATCCTCCCTTAGAACCTGTAGAGACAGCAACCCTATTAACACGTTGATTTTGGACTTCTGCTGTCCAGAACTGTAAGGTGAATAATTCCTATTGTTTGAAGGCATCCAATTTGTGGTAATTTGTTACAATGGCCACAAAACTAATATACTGCTTTCTAATTTCTGTGAACTCATTCCTTGGCTCCGTAAGTCATAACCTATGGGACTCAAATTTCCAGGAGCCAGCAAAATTATTACAAGGAGTCCTCAGATCCTTATATGAAACAAGCCTGGTGTTATATCATATACCATTATCCCGCATATACATTTATTATTTTTTCAAACACATCTATATAAGGTGTTTAATAGGATATTAACTTACAAAGTATCACTAAAGTCATAGTAGCTGTTACGATAAAATGCCTTAAATGAAAGATATTAAAAGTAATACTGCTGTGTATGTTTACAATTATGTTTTTAAAATTTTATTGCGATAAAAAACCATAAAATTTACTATTAAAACCATTTTGAAATGTACAATTCAGTGGCATTAAATACATTCACAAAGTAGTGCAACCATGACAACCATCTAGTTTAACAAATTTTTCATCACTTATAAAGGAAACACCTTACCCATTAAGCAGTCACTCCACAATACTCTCTTCTTTAAACCCTAGCCATCACCAGTCTGTGTTCCATCTCTTTGGGTTTTCTTGTTCTTGATATTTTATTTAAATTGAATTATATAATGTATGTCCTTCTGTGATTGGCTTCTTTCAGTTAGCATAACATTTTTAATGTTCATACATATTGCTGTGTGCATTAGCACTTCACTCCTTTTAATGGCTGAATGATAGTTCATTGCATGGATATACTAAATTTTGTTTAACCATTCCTCCACTGATGTTTGGGTTGCATCTACATTTTGGTTTTTGAGAACAGGGCCTCTATGAACACAGGCGTACATGTTTTTGTTTGAACATCTGCTCTCAATTCTTTTGGGTATTTATCTAGGTCTAGGATTTCTGGGTTATATGGTAATTTTATGTTTAACTTATTGGGAAACTACCAAGCTGTTTTCCCTAGTGGCTGCACCATTTAATGTTCCCACCAAGAATGAGCCACACCCCCAATTTTTATACATCCTCACCAACACTTAATATTTTCTGTTTTTGTTTTATAGTAGCCATCCTAATGAGTGTGAAGTTGTATATCATTGTGTTTTGATTTTCATTTCCCTAAAGGTTAGTGATGTTGAGCATATTTTTGTGGCTTATTGGACTTCTATATATCTTTTTTAGACTTATGGCTGAAGTCTTATGCCAACATTTTAATCATGTTGTTTTTCTCTTTTTTTTGTTGTATTATAGGAGGTCTTTATATATTCAGGATACTAGATTGTAATCAGATATGTGATTTGCAAATACTTTCTTCCCTCTGTGGATTGCATTTTCACTCTTTTGATACTGTTCTTTCATACAAGAAAGTTTTTGATTTTAATGAAGTCCATTTTATTTCTTTTCATTTTTTTATTGATCTCCTGGTGTCATATCTAAGAAACCATTACCAAATCCAAGATAATGAAGTTTATCCCTATGTTTTCTTCTAAATGCTTCTAATAGTTCTAGCTCTTATATTTAGGTCTTTGATCCATTTAGAGTTAATTTTAGTATCTAGTGTGAAGTAGGGTTACATCAATCTTTTGCATGTGGATATGCAGCTGTTTCATTTTACATATTAGATATTAAAAAGGGATTCTTTTTTATTTCAATAGAACATTTTATTTAACTCGGTATACCTTGAATAGTATCATTTCAGCATAAAATCAATATAAGATCAGTGTTGGAGAGGTTGTGGAGAAAAGGCGACCCTAGTTCACTGTTGGTGGGAGTGCAGACTGGTACAACCACTATGGAAAACAGTAAGAAATTTTCTCAGAAAACTAAAAATGGATGTGCCTTTTGATTCAGCAATTGCACTGCTAGGATTATATCCCAAGAACCCTGAAACACTATTCCAAAAGAACCTATGCACCCCAATGTTCATAGCAGCACAGTTTACAATAGCCAAGTGTTGGAAGCAACCTAGATGCCCATCAGGAAATGAATGGATCAAAAAACTACGGTACATATACACAATGGAATGCTATGCAGCAGAAAGAAAGGAGGAGCTCCTACCCTTTGCAACAGCATGGATGGAACTGGAAAGCATTATGCTAAGTGAAACAAGTCAGGTGGTGAAGAACAAATACCATATGATCTCACCTTTAACAGGAACCTAAGCAACAAAACAAACAAGCAAGCAAAATATAATCAAAGACATTGAAATAGAAAACAGGCTGACAGTAACCAGAGTGGGGAGGCGTGGGAATTTCAGAGGAAAAAGGGAAGGGATAACAGGAACAAATATAAAGGACACATGGACAAAAACTAAGGGGGGTGGAAATGGGAGAGAGATGGGAAGCACTGGGGTGGTGGACTAGGATGGGAGTAAAAGACAGAAAACTGTACTTGAATAACAATTAAAATAAAATTTAAAAAATCAATAAAAAATAATATAAGATTATTAATGAGATAGTTTACATTATGTTTTTTCTTTCAATGTATTTTATACATACATTGCATCTCAGTTTTGACTGGCCACATTGCAAGTCACATGTGACAAGTGGCTATATATTGGAAAGTTCAGGTTTCTGGCTTTATAGTTTGGTATTACACAGAAAAGTATTTTTTCCACATTTTTATTGTTGTTCAAGTACAGTTGTCTCCATTTCCCCCTAGCATGTCCCCCCATTCCAGCCACCCCCACTCCCTGCCCTTGATCCTAACCCCTTTGGTTTTAGGATCCATGTGTCCTTTTATACATGTTCCTGAAAACCCTTTCCCTTTTTCCCCCTGTTCCCCCATTATTCCCTCCCACCTCTCTTCTGGTTACTGTCTGTTTGTTCTTAATTTCAATGTCTCTGGTTATATTTTGCTTGCTTGTTTGTTTTGTTTATGTTCCACTTATAGGTGAGATCATATGGTATTTGTCTCAGAACGGTATTCTTAAAGAAATAATGCATTCACTGATATTCACTGTAGTGTTCTTCATTGCAGCTAAAAACTAAAAACAGTATACATGTTCAATAATAGATAAGTAAAATAATTTGTGATACATCCTTATAATGTATTATTACATAGAGATTAAAATAGTGTTGTGGGCAAATATTTATTGTCATGGAAAGTTGTTCATAAAAATCATTATGTGAAAATTAAAAACTGATTAAAGTGCAGTAATTGCATATATAGTTAACTGTATGTGCATAAAACAGGATCTTATGGGATACACACCAAGGAGCTAATTGTGTCTATCTCTGGTGACAGTATTGTGTGTTTTTTTTATTTTCTTCTTTTTGTTTATGATTATGTTGTGAAATTTTTACAGAATAAACAATTATTTTTAATTGTTCAAAGCTTATTATCTTATTAATAATGACTAGTCTTCATTTTCTAAAAGGTCAGAAGTTAATATTTTTGTCTGTTTATGCCTCCTGTACCAACCTGTTCTGTCCTGTGTGAGCTGACTTCCCTGCCCTTGGCATCTTGCCTATCTGCTCTCTAATTTCACTCTGATACTTCTCATTAAAGCAAGCTATACTTTGAAGTCAAATCATTCTACACACAACTCTTGTCTATTGAATTTCTCCATTAAAGGAGGTGTGCGGGTGGGACATGACTGTCAGTATTATCATCTTTCAGCCTAGATTAGCCATTATTTCTATTCTAAGCCTGTGGTTAAGTTGGTTGGAAGATTAGTCTTTATTTTGAGCACACCTTTCAAAACTGTGTAATTGTGACTACTGACTGACCAATAGAGGCATTGAAGAAAGATGCATATGCTGAGGCAAAATCAGAAATGAGGAATAAATGGACCACCAAGGTCTTTGTTTCTGATTAAGACCAATGAATGGGATCCAACATATGTAGTAACAGCTGTTGCTCTCTAACCTAGCAAACTTCTGTTCTTGTTAGTTTTATGAGTGCTGATTGTGAAATTTTATTGCCGGACCTGCTTACCCTTAAACAGTTCTTTTCAAATCTTTGGATATGGCTTGCTGATCTGCAAGCAACATTTAGATATTTTTCTCCTTCTTTGTATTTAATGGATTCCAGAAGGCCTGATGTCTTGCCAATGTTTTCTTTATGATTCTTCTATGTAATGACTACCAGACAGACAGAGTCAACGTCTCAGAATCTCTCTCTCTCTCTCTCGCCTTTCCTCCCCACCTTCTTTCTCTCTCAAAAACCTTTTATTAACAGCATAGGCTTAGAAAATAAACAATGTGTAATTTTTCTTTATTAGAATATTTGTTTTCCTGAAATGATACCTCTACTCTTTGAATTAATAATCGGGGTAAAATTCAGTCAAAGTAATCAGCAGTTTGTATCTGCTCATCCTCTTTTTAATTTTTTCCCTTCTGTATTGTCACACAATTCTTCCTGACAGTCACATCTGTCAGAATCTTAGTCACATTTCTAGTTCTTTTTTAGTTTAAGCTGTTTCAGCCAATATCCAGTGAAATCATTTGAAGTAAGCAAGATCATCTTTGATATCTGATCCTAATTGAACTCAAATTTTGTGTACAGCTTATACTCTTCATTCAAAGGACTTCATAGTTCCAGAAATCCACAAAGATTAGGAAGTTTTATCTTATAATCATTTTTTAGTGTTTTGTGTTTTTTTATCTTTCTCCTGTGACTGCTTGACAAACATAGACATACTATCTGTGTCCTGTGGATATTTCACCCTGAAGTTGTACTTTTTTTCCCCCTTAGAAAAAAAATCTAATGCTTTTTAAGTTCAAATGTGTTTGGGACATATGTGTGCTAATGAATCATAAATAGGAAGCCTAATTCTCCTAAGAAAGGAAGACAGTTTATCATATACCATGGAAAAATATCATGGGCATTTATCCACCAGCTATATTTGTTTCAAGAGAATAATTTGTTACCATATGCCCTAGTCCTGTAGATGGGGTGAAACCTCCTTGCTAGTCTATTTATACCATATATACAATTTATATAGAAGTGTGAGGGCACGATGGGACCCTGAATAGAAAGACTCTTCCATGTGTCACTCTTTCAGTCTTCATCTTAGAATGTCACACCCTTTTTCTTGAAACAGTGTCCCCTTGATTTTTGTGACACCATTCTCTTCCACTTTTCTTTTTTTTATGTGGTCACTCTTGTTGTATCTTTGTTGGTTCCTCCATTGTTAACCAAACTTGTTGGAGTTCTTCCGGGTATGGTCTATTCATCTTGGATGACTTTAATCATTCCCAGTGTTTCAGTTATATGCCAGTGACACCATTCTAGATTTCATACTGAACTTAAAATCTTCCTATAGTAGTATTTAATAGGCACCAAAAATTCAACAATACAACAGTATATTCAATATTCATACCACCTTTCCCAAATTCCTGTTGTGCTTCAGTGCTTTGCATCTCAGTTAGGGACACCACAATCCACCCAATTACTCAAGTCAGAAAACCAGGAGTCAACTTCAACATTACAGTTTCTTCTGTCATCAATCAATCACTAAATCCTATTAATTCTACTTCTGGTATCTTCCTCAAGTCTGTCCACTACTCTCCATCTCCACTGCCAAGACTCTAGGGCAAACCAACAGATTCACTGCCTCTAGGTCTAGCCTTTCCCTGCCCTCCAGCCCATTTCGCACACTGTACACCTAGTGACCCTTTAAACACATAAATCAGATTGTGTCACTTTTGAACATGAAAACTTTTCAGTGATTTCCTATGGCTCTTAGGGTAAACCCTAAATGCTTATCCTTACTCACTGTCCTTGAACTATTCTGACCTTCTATTATATCCTCCAACATGAAAGTTATTTACCATCTCAAATCCTCTGCACATGCTGTTCTACTTGTAATATCCTTCAGTACCATTTCTCTCCACTCCTACTTCAAATGAATGAAAAAAGGAATGAATTCCACTAGAACTGACACTATGGAAACTATGGATGGTGGTAGTTACAAAATTATTTGGTTTACCTAATAGCAAACACACCAAACAAAAGATGTAGAAGTTTTAAAGAAACTTCTTCCAGCCAAGACTGCCTACCTTAGTATGAATTAATATAAATCAAAGTTTGCCTGTTAATCTTGTTGGTATATTAACAATCTTAACTATACAGAGGAATGAATAACTAAAAAGTGTTCTTGCAGTGTCCACATGGTTATAATAAAAGTTCACATCAAAAACAAATATTTTATTCTGTGATCATGTAGAAATAAATCCAGATATTTTACTAAATGTTTCCATTTTTATCTAAATATTTGTGGCTGCCTGTCCACATTGTCTGCTTTATTAAGCTACTTATTTTCATAAATCTTTAATTTATGGTCCTTAGGTTATCAAACCAGATTTCTATGGATCTAAGCCATCTGGGAAGTTAAAAATAATTTTTTAAATGTTTGTTTTAGTTGTTGTACAAGTATAGTTTCCTGTCTTTTACTCCCATCCCAGTTCACCACCCCCCAGTGCTCCCCAACTACATCCTATTTCCACCCCCCTTAGTTTTTGTCCATGTGTCCTTTTTACTTATTCCTGTGACCCCTTCTCTTTTCCCCTGAAATTCCCTCCCCTCTCCCCTCTGGTCACTCTCAGCCTGTTTTCTATTTCAATGTCTTTGGTTATATTTTGCTTGCTTGTTTGTTTTGTTGCTTAGGTTCCTGTTAAAGGTGAGATCATATGGTATTTGTCTTTTACCACCTGGCTTATTTCACTCAACATAATGCTTTCCAGTTCTATCCATGCTGTTGCATAGGGTAGGAGCTCCTTCTTTCTTTCTGCTGCATAGAACTACATTGTATAAATGTACCATAGTTTTTTGATCCATTCATTTACTGATGGGCACCTAGGTTGCTTCCAGCACTTGCCTATTGTAAACTGTGCTGCTATGAACATTGGGGTGCATAGGTTCTTTTGGATTGGTGTTTCTGGGTTCTTAGGGTATAATCCTAGAAGTAGAATTGTCAGGTCAAAAGGCACATCCATTTTTAGTTTTCTGAGAAAATTTCATACTGTTTTCCACAGTGGTTGTACCAGTATGCAATCCCACCAACAGTGTACTAGGGTTCCCTTTTCTCCACAACCTCTCCAACACTTGTTGTTTGTTACTTTGTTTATGATGGCCATTCTTACCAATGTAAAATGCTATCTTATTGGAATTTTAATTTGCATCTCTCTGATAGCTAGTGATATTGAGCATGTTTTCATGTGTTTCTGGATCCTCTGTATGTTCTCTTTGAAGAAGTGTCTATTCAAGTCCTTTGCCCATTTTTTAATTGGATTGCTTGTCTTCTTAGAGTGGATTTGTGCAAATTCTTTATCTATTTTGGAGATTAAACCCTTGTCTGAGGTATCATTGGCAAATATGTTTTCCCATATGGTTGGGCCTCTTTTTATTTTAATGCTGTTTTCTTTGGCCATGCAGAAGCTTTTTATTTTGATGAGATCCCATTTGTTTATTTTTTCCTTTATGTCTCTTGCTCTAGGGGACATATCAGTAAAAATGTTGCTGCATGAAATATCTGAGATTTTCCTGCCAATGCTTTCCTCTAGGACTTCTATGGTGTTCAGGCTTATATTTAAGTCTTTTATCCACCTTGAATTTATTTTTGTGTATGGTGTTAGTTGGTGTTCGAGTTTCATTTTTTTTTTGCATGTCGCTGTCCAGTTCTCTCAACACCATTTGTTGAAGAGGATATATTTATTCCATTTTATGTTGCTGCCCCCTTTATTGAATATTACTTGACCATAGAGACTTGGGTTTATTTTTGTGTTCTCTATTCTGTTCCACTTGTCCATGTCTCTGTTTTAATGCCAGTACTAGGCTGTTTTAATTACAGCGGCCTTATAATACAGTTTAGTATGAGGTATTGTGTTCCCTCCTACTTTGCTCTTCTTTTTCAAAAGTGCAGCAGTTATTCAGGGTCATTTATGGTTCCATATAAATTTTTGAAGTGTTTGCTCTATGTCTGCGAAATAAAACATTGGTACTTTAATAATTATTGCATGAAATATGTAAATATCTTTGGGTAGTATGGACATTTTGATGATGTTAATTCTTCCAGTCCATGAACACGGTGTATGTTTCCATTTGTTTATCTTCCTTGATTTCTTTCTTCAGTGTTGTGTAATTTTCTGCATACAGGTCTTTTATCTCTTTGGTTAGGTTTATTCCCAGGTATTTTATTTTTCTTTTTGCTATATTGAATGGGAATTTTTTATTGATTTCTGCTTCTGCTGTTTCATTATTTGTATACAAAAGTACCTTTGATTTCTGGATATTGATTTTGTATCCCGCTGTTTTAGCAAATTCATTTATTAGGTCGAGCAGTTCTGGGGTGGAGTCTATAAGATTTTCTATGTACACTATCATGTCATCTGCAAATAGTGACAGTTTTCTTTCCTCTTTTCTGATTTGGGTGCCTTTTATTTCCTTTTCTTGTATGATTGCCGTGGCTAGGATTTCCAATACTATATTGAATGAAAGCATTTAAAGTGGACAACCTTGTCTTGTTCCTGATCTTAGTGGAAAAGCTTTTAGTTTTTCCCTATTGAGTATGATGTTGGCTATAGGTCTCTCATATATGGCCTTTATTATGTTGAGAACTGCTCCCTCTATTTCCACTTTGTTGAGTGTTTATATCATAAATGGGTGTTGTACCTTATCAATTGCTCTTTCTGCATCTATTGATATGATCATGTGGTTTTTGTCTTTGCTTTTGTTTTTGTAGTGTATTACATTTACTCATTTGCAAATGTTGAGCCATTCTTGCATCCCTGGGATGAATCCCATTTGGTCATGGTGTATGACCTTTTAAATGTATTTTTGGATGCAGTTTGCGAATATTTTGTTAAGGATTTTAGCATCTATGTTCATCAGTGATATTGACCTGAAGTTTTCTTTGTTTGTTGTGTCTTTATCTGGTTTGGGATTAGGATGATGTTAGTTTCATAAAAAGAGTTTGGGAGTCTTCCATCATTTTGAATTTTTTGAAATAGTCTGTGAAGGATAGGGGTTAGCTCTTCCTTAAATGCTTTGTAGAATTCTACTGTGAAACCATGTGGTCCAGGACTTTCGAGTGTCAGTAGTTTTTTTTGTTTGTTTGTTTTGTTTTGTTTTTGTTTTTTGTTTTTTGTTTTTATCACGGCTTCAATTTCTTCTGCTGTTATTGGTCTGTTCAGGCTTTCTGCTTCTTCTTCACTGAGTTTTGGAAGATTATATTTTTCTAGAAATTTGTCCATTCCAACTAGGTTTTCAAATTTCTTGGCATATAGCTCCTCATAGTAATTTCTTACAATTCTTTGTGTTTCTGTGGTGTCAGTTGTAACCTCTCCTCTTTCATTTCTGATTGTGTTTATTTGGGTTCTCTCTCTTTTTTTCTTTATGAGCCTGCTTAAAGGCTAGTCATTTTTGTTTATCTTTTCAAAGAACCAGCTCCTGCATTCATTGATCGTTAGTATTGTGTTTTTAGTCTCTGTATTATTTAATTCTGTTCTGATCTTGGTTACTTCCTTCCTTCTACTAGCTCTGTGCTGTCTTTGTTGTTGTTCCTTGAGTTCTTGTAGGCGTAGGGTTAGGTTGTTTGTTTGAAATGTTTCTATCTTTTTTACGTAGGCCTGTATTGGTATGAACTTACCTCTCAGGACTGCCTCTGCTGTGTCCCATAAATTTTGAGTTGTTGTGAGTTCATTTGCATTTGTTTCCAGAAAGTTTTTAATTCCTTCTTGAATTTCATTCGTGACCCATTACTTATTTAATAACATGCTATTAAAACTCCACGATTTTTTAGTGTTTTGGGTTTTTCCTTTGGGGTTTGTTTCTTGTTTCATTCCCTTGTGGTCGGGGAAAATGCTTGGTATGATTTCAAGTTTCTTGAATTTTTTCAGACTTGTTTTGTGTCCTATCATGTGGTCTATCTTTGAGAATGTTCCATGTGCATTTGAAAATAATGTGCATTTAACTTCTTTAGGATGCAGGGCTCTATATATATATCCGTTAAGTCCATTTCATCTAGGGCTTTGTTCAATATCACAGCATCTTTGTTGATATTTTGTTTGGAGGATATGT
>PVKM010010880.1:0-34153 GCA_004027735.1 Carollia perspicillata
AGCAAGATACAGAAGCGGAATGCAGAGGAGTGCAGAGGAATGCAAAGGAATGCAGAGGTTAGAGTCCTCTGCGAGGGCCATTAGTACCTTATCTCCTGGCTGGCTCAGCAGGCTGGTACTGCCGGTTTAAATGGGAGGGGGGGGTTGGGGGGGAAGGAGCCTGTGCTAAGGCCTACTGGGTTTTGGTCACTCTCCTACATCAGAGGTGCTAGGAGACTGGTGAGCTCAGAGAGCATGAAAGCTCCATGCCTTTCTCTAAATCTTGTGCTATGCATCTCTTATATCTGTGTATTCCTGAGCTAGTCCTTCTGTGATAAACTAGGAATCTTGTAAGTAAAATGTTTCTCTGAGTTCTGTGAATAACTCTAGCAAATTAATCTAACAAAAGGAATGAGTTGTTACGATATCCAGTTTGTTAGCCAGAAACACAGGTGACAACCTCAACTTATGACTGGCTACTGAAGGGAGGGGGCAGTCTTGTAGGACCGAACTGTCAACCTGCCAAATCTAATGTTATCTCCAGGCAGATAATGCCAACTTGAGTTAAATTGCACAACACCAACTCATTTCCAACAATTATTTGTTGATGTGGTGAAAAACCTCCATGTGAGAGCTGCAGTTGGTGATCAGATAATAGTCATTTTTATGGCTATTTTCTTATCCTTGTATTAAATTATTCTTGCTGAAATGCCTGAATGAATAATAAAGATTTTACGAAGTAAAAAAATGTCCTTCATTCTTTGCTTGAGTATCATTTTGCCTACAAAAAGCCAGTGTTCTAAGTATCTGGCTATGAACAAACAAATCTTATTCCAAGAAGTGAGTCTTGAAATATAGATATGTTGATGTTTAAGAAGAGCAATATTTCAGATGTGGAAAGTCAGTAACTTTGCCTAATTAAAAAGGAGCATACTGTATAAACTAATGATTTATTATTTAAGGCTACCATGGTGACTGTTTATAAGATCTAAGCAGTTCCCTTGCATCCAGTAAGTATTAACATATCTTCAAAAGTTTATTAAACCATCAAACAACATTGGACTCAGAAAAATTGCTGCCTAATTTCTCCCATACAAAATATGCAAGCACCTTCCATTTTTTATGTGTTGTAAATAAACTTCTACTGTGTCTCCTTTAAAGAGAGAATCACGATTTATAGGACCATTAAAAGGCTGTCTCAACCACTACCTAAAGCACAAAGCTCTCAAAAGCCCTTTAGCCCTCAGATTGTCAAGAAGTTAGATTTAGCCCTAATGAAGAACCAGCAAGGCTCATCCCGGGGCCTGTCTGACGAAGGGCAAAGAGCAGGTGCAAGGCCTACGTTTCTGACTGCTTGGTGCCTTGTTATTGTCCTTATGAATAGTCAGTGCATCAGGAAATCTACAGGGATCTAAGCCTTTCCTTGAGCCCAATCAAAGGATTAGTGTGATTCTGGCAGAGATGAATCTGTGTGGAAAATTGTCCATGCTGACTTTTATGAGAAGGTGCTGCTGAATGAGATTTGTTACTAATCACAAGGCAAAATTACAGTCTCTTGAAATAAGAAACCAATAAACAAAATAATAAAAGTCATTTTAATTATTAAGTGACGGTGTTACAAATTGTATGCCATTTATCAGTGCCATAAGGAAATACAGTAAATAAAAAGTTCATATAATCCATTCACTATAATTCAATTTTATTGATATATTTTAATGATTTTAAAATCAGTATGGTGATTACCAGAGGAAAAGCGGGGTGGGAGGGCGGTAAAAGAAGGCATAGGGGAGAGAAATGTTGACGGAAGGAGACTTGACTTGGGGTGATGAGCACACAATGCTATTTACAGGTGATGTGTTATAGAATTAATTGTATCTCTGAAACCTATATAATTTTATTAACCAATGCTACCCCCACAACCTCAATAAAAAAGTAAAAGAAAATAATTAATTAACAAATTGCTAATTCCCTGTAGCAACGCGTATCTGTACTCGAACACAGATGTACCGTTTTTAGCTGGTGCTGTGTGTTTACTGGAGACCACTGAAAACTGCAAGTCTTCTTTACACCATCCAAGTTATCAGTGCCTAATGATGCTAGGTGATGAATTGCTCCAATTTTAATAGAACAATCAGAGTCTAGTGTTTCCATTATCGTCTCAAAACACTTCCTACCCATGCTATTGTTGTGCTGATTAGGCAGCGGTATTTGTAAAGGGTTTGTAAATTGTAAGTCAGAGATAACAGGTGATTCTTTCTTGTTATTTGAAAACCCAACATGTTTGATAATGTTTCAAGTTTGCAGAAACTGCTGAAATGTCAGTCATTTTACTAAAAGAAGGATGAGCTGCTATAAGCAGTATAATTGGATGTAAAAATGTCCTCTTTTTCTAATACTCTTAAAAACTGACCAAGTACTACCTAGTACCAATTGCTTATGGTTAAATCCGTTTATATTTAAAATTTGATGTATCTGTCTGTATGTATCTACCTATCTGTCTATCTATCTATTATCTCTCTCTCACTCTATTCACCATCTATCTTGTTAAATATCTGAAATAAACTGTTAATCATGTGTGCTATCAATTTTCAGGAAGTAAATATAGTGTAATTAAAAATAATTTTACATGATCTATTAGTGATTAATTCTTGGTTATCTATGCTTTCTTTGGCACACACAAGAGCAGTATGAGAAATATATCCCATGCTTCCAAAGCTTTAGTATTTAACCAAAACACTTCCTGAAATAAATATGACTATTCTCTTACTAGTATTCCAGTCAACACATATTACATATCCGCTGCATGCTGAACTGAGATAATTTTTACAAGATGAAAATTCTCACTACCCAGAGGAATGCTCCAAAGAAATCTGATTTTTAAAAAATGAAAAATGTATTTGTATATTTTTAGAGAGAGAGGACAGGAAGAAGAGAAGGGAGGGGAACATCAATGGGTCACTTCTCACATGATGTGACCAGGAAGGAGCCTGCAACCTAGGCATGTGCCCTGACAGGGAATCGAACTGGTGAATTTTCATGTTGTGGGATGCATCCAACCAATTGAGCCATATCGGTCAGGGCCATCTGATTTTTCATTACAACTAGAAGATTCATTATCTGAAGGAAAATAAATTTAGCAAAAAAGAAATGCTTTAACATTATAACATTTTATTAGATAATGTAAGAGATTACTTCAGTACACTCTCATTGCAGGATATCTTAGGATAGCTACTTAGTGAAAAGTAGAGTGTCAACTGATAACTTGCAGTCTTTTGAATCTCACTAAAATACAATTATTTCGTTGTTAATCTGTGACATCTATTTTTGGTGGGGATAATATGGCAGTTGTTTTGCTTCGTGTTTAAGCAGGCTGACAAGTAGAGTTTTTTTTTTTTCCTTTTGTATTTCTACAACCTAAGGAGAAAACTTATGATTCCCTCAATCCTCTTAAAAACTTGTAAGGAAGGTATGTTAAACAGAGAACTGAATAGAATTAACTAATGGCAAGATCATAAGGAAAAAATGATTCTACTGCCCCATTATTTAGAATGTTCAAAGCACAATTTAGATTTTTTCAGTCTCCTTCTAGCTGAGGAACATAATGGAGTTAATACTATTCACTCACTAAATAAGGACCATTGTTTTAACACAAGGAAGAAAAAAATGTTATACACCAGAGAAGTGATGCTTAAGATGACACAGAGAAAATATGATGGCAAGTGAAAGGCTGAATGCAGAGGGCAAAGGAAGAGGAAAGATGACATGCTCACTGCAGTTATGTATAACTTGGAACATTACATTTGTGAAACTTGAGACTTCAGAAATAATGTACAAATTAAATATACTAGCAATGAAAAACTGACAAGACCTAGAAATATTGGCTTTTAATAGGCTATAATAAAGGACTTCACTTAGATTATTTTTTATTTGCTTCTACTTAAGTTGAGAATAGTTTGTTTGTACTATATGCACATGAGGTTTCAGTGAAAGTTTGGACTATTTTATTTATTTAAAAAAATTATCGCTGGTTCTTTTACTTTTCAGAGTAGTTGATAACAGAATTTGTAAAAATTAATGTCTTAAATTATTATTGTAGAGACCATTTAAATTTATTAGCTTATACTTTGCCTTTTCAAATTTGTGTCCAAACTATAGAACTTTAAATTTATTTATTGTATTTATATTTATATATAAATGTAACATATATGTTTGTATGTAATCACATGTCTGTTTTTTTCTCAATAAGGCTTTCCTTTTTCTGAGTCTCTTTCTCTCATAAAATTTATTTTTCATTTTCCTTGCAACACCTAGAATAATATTCTATAGGCAGCGTGCTATGTCAGTTGCTTTAATAGAGTGCAACACAGATAATAATAACGAACACCGAGAGGGCCCACAGTGCTCTACACACTGTATGGGAATTGCCCAGTAGGTTGCTGCTGTAGCGCCCTGGTTTTGCAGGCCCTGAGAGCTTAGGCAACCTGTTCGGGGTCACACTGCAAGTAACTAGGAAAGCCATCTTGCTCCCGAGTAGATGTTTGTTTTTCACTCTTTTGAAGTATAACTGATATACAAAAAACTGACTATTTTTAAAGGGGAAAATCTGATATATGTTGATATATGCATATATCTGTGGAATCAACACCACATTTAAAATAATGCGAGTATCCATCATTCTCTAAAGCTTCCGCCCTTCCTGAGTGTCACCCCTTCCTTCCACTCTCACCAGCCCTTCCCCTGCCTGTGAACCCAGATAATCTCATTTGTTGTCTGTCACAATACACTTGTTTTTATTTTCAAGAATTTTATATAAAATATCCCGATGAAAGTTGATGATCAGAATATTAGTTCTATTGTGCTATTAGGTACCTCTCAGACATAACTAGAATTCAATATTAGATCATAGTCAAGGCTTTCATAGTCACATAGGTGAAAAGACACTTGAAAACTGTTTTATAGTCTAAGAAAATCATGTTTTATAAATATATTAAATTTAATTTCATTAAATAGGACTTATTTTTCCAACAGAAAATATGACTCTGCTGTATGCCAGCTAAGTCACCACCACAAGCAAGCAAATCACAAAGTGTCAAAATATTAGAAACATAGTAATTTTTTAGTTATATTTTTCTGTTTGACCATTCATTTTTTTACGAAGAAAGGAAATAACATTGTTTAATAATGAAGAAAGGGTGATGAGTTGGGTCATCATAACAGAGAAATCATGAGGGAACAGCGTAGTTTTACAACAAAAAAGGCATGATGATCAACTACCCACATCCCTGATCAAACATAAACCTGGCTGTTTCCATGTCACTGTTTTTGGATGAGATTCACATCTAACTTGGTAGACTGAGTAAAGCAGATTCTCCTCCACAATGTGAGTGGGTCTCATCTACCACTTTAAGGCCTGAGGGAAACAAAAGAGTCTGACCTTCCAATGAGTATAAAATATTTTTTTTCCTCCAACAGCTTTTGAACAGAAACATCACGTCTTCCTGAGTCTTAAGACTAAAACTGTACTATCAACTACTCTGGTCATTCAAAGTATATCTAGTACTAGAAAGGGTTCAAACCAGAGGCACCAATACAAATGCAATCACTGCATTTAGTTAATTTATTTTCTTTCTGATATTCATTCAAGGTAGAGATTTTATAATTATTAGGTGATAAATTACTATCATATCAGTAGACAGCTTCAGCTTTTCTATCAATATCACAGGCTGCAAACACTTAAAGCTTAGAAGTAATCCTTGTATCTATTAGGATTCCAATTATATGCAATCTTGTCCCATTATCTGAACAGCTTTTATGTGCCTAATATCCATGGCATTGTCCTTGGAATGAACATTGACCATCATAAGTTTTCTTAGGATGCTCATTCCACTAGTAGGTGTGATTCTACTAATAAGCATTGACTCAGGGTGCTTGGAACACTTGAATGCTCTACTAAGTTTACCTGTAGGATTCCAGAACTTACACACATGTCATTGCAGAATATGCTCTTTCTAGGAAAAATATTTACCTTCATGAAGTTTTCTCTATGATTCATGATCCATTCTACCCAACATTTCAACCATCATTCCTTCTCCTTTTCCATTTTGCCATTCTAGGATAGAAGGCATCTTCCTTTAACTAACTTGTTTTATTTTATTTTGTTTTTGTTTTGCAAAGATGTCTCTTCTTAATTTAAGGACAAAAATTATGTAGCTTTTATGGAAAATAACATTTAAATTAATACCAGCTCATAATTAAAATGCATAAACAATTGTTCAGCTAATACAAATAGCAAGTTCCTGATGGAGAAATAAACGTGGAAAACTGTGCGCTCAATTCTCTCCCACTGGTGATCTAAATTAATGGTGTTCAGGTTTGCCAGCCCTATTCATTTCTAAATCATTCTTTAAGAAATCCACCAATGGGGTTACAGCACCTTCACAGAAGCCCAGCAGAGCCAGCAAGCTGTCTGAAGTAATGTTCTCACCTCTAGAGAAGGGAGTGGGGTGTTTGAAATTAGCAAGGATGGCTTTGATATATTCTCCTGCCTGTCATGAAAGACTCCACTTCATCTGCCTTGTGTTCTTCTTGCCTGCCTCTGATTGATTTCATGTAATCCTGATGTGCTCTTTGTCGTTGCCTTTCATGAAGCCAATTTCCTGCAGGTGGTGGTTCATTGCTACATCATAATACAATGATACCTTGTGGTACCTTTTTTTCTCCCGTCAAGCTGAGATATTATCTACAGAGATAATGAAAATATTTTTCCCTAGATAACATTTTAGGTATGACACTTCATTAAACCTCTCTAAGCTCTTTTGAGAGGTTATAACTGTTACCTTGTCCACTTGAAAAAAATTGAGAAATTGAGATTTTACAAGTTATACAATTTGCCTTTAAATTGAAGAAAAAGTGTCAGGGATTGAAATGGTATCCCAGAATTGAATTCCAATTTTATTTCCCTTTCCCATTTGGTTGAGGCTAGATCAATTTGTTCAGAAAATCAGTCATTCCTAAATGACAGGAGACATTGAATGTGTGCTCATTTTTCTACTTATTCACTAAGTCAGCTAAATTTACTAAATTCTGCTAACCTTTATAGAGTGCTGCTAACCCCATCATACCGTTTTTCACAGTAGCTTGTTTGGGACACTTGCTTAGTGAGAATACAAGGTTGACATGCCCATTTACACAAATTACAATATAATTCACATGATTATGCTACCCTTGTAAAAATGAACACAAAGAGTGTCCTATCAGCAGTCACATTAGACTCATGCATTTGAATAAAGTATGTTTGAGTTAGAAATTCTCCAGGTAATGTGGTTAATAACTTGAAATTCTCCCTCAAATTTTCCAACACATGAAAGAAATATTACTAGTTTTATAAAATGTGTAATGGTCTAGGTTAAACCACTGGAATCACTATCAAGACAATTAGTTTACTTTGATACCCTTAGCTTCAGTTATTCTATTAAAACTATAGAGTTCCTTCTTTTTTCTACTAACTGAGACAATGCTATTAGAAAAGTGATACGTTTTTCTTTTTATCAAAAGCAAAATACTTGTTCTGTTAGCTAGAATTTATAGGACTTAAATGGCTTTTTTCTTCAATATTTCATAGCTTTCCCCCCTAGAGCTCCAATTTTGTATGGTATTATTTTAAGCATTTACCTATAAATATTCAGAAACACATTTTATATAATGTGGCTTATAATCTAAACAATTAATTAATAACAACCAAGAGAGAATAGCACTTATTTTATACTTTCAGTTCTACTCCATTTCATTGAATAATAAAAATTTTTTATTCCTTTTTTTATTTTTTAGTGTAATTTATGAGGGTGCCATTGGTTAATAAAGTTATATAAGTTTCAGGTACACAACTCTACAGTACAAATCATCTGTATATTGTGCTGTGTGTTTTGTCTTACTATTTACAACAGTGTGCAATTTAAAACTGAAGAACTGTTTATTGAACTTTTTATTCCTGGAATTTTTCGCTTAATATTTTCAGAGTGTGGTTGACCATGTGTAACTGTAGAAAGTGAAATGGTGGGTAAGAAAGGTCTTCTGTACCTTTAAGTTTTGAACTTTAAGAAAAATTGTTGAAAAGGTCTTCTTCCATATATAAGTACCAATTAACAGTCATTTCATGGTGGGTATTTTAAAATTCTAAAATTTTTTTAATGTTACAGATTTTCCTCTAGTATCAATAGCTATTATGAGTCATGAAACTAAATCTTCAGCTTCATGAAAAATTTGACTTGTCTCTAAAATATTAGTTATTGACATAAAATAAATAAGTTGATATTATTAATTCTCTTTTCATGCGTTGTTTGGTTGGTTGTATGTTTTCTACTAGGTTTGGTTTGATCTATTTTATTGTTTCTTATAATTATGAATAGTCTTACATATTACCAAAAATCAATGAACTGATCAGTCAGTGCAACACCACCTGATCCAGTAGTATATCTGCACACATTGGTTTTTCAAAGGATACATTTTTGGAGTTGCTATTATGCATTTATTATTATTATGAATTATCACAAATATGTCACTATAAAGTGAAGGACCTTGTTATTTCAAATGTTAAAACTCCTTTAGATTAGGTCAATTGTTTTATTGTTGGAATATCTACTTTCAAAGACTTTGGCAATGTACTAATTCCCATTTTTTAAAAATATATGAATGAAAAGAATATCACCTTAGATTATAAAAGGGTATTTTTAAAAGCAAAATTGGCAGGGAGAAGGGATCATGAATAAACAGAGAGAAGGAGGAAAAGGAGAAGGAAGACAGACTGAGAGAGCGCTGTTGCAGAAGATGAGCCTTTTCTAGGGAGAAGGGTATGACGGACAAGGGGAGGTAGCGGCTTTGCTGAACAGGAAGGCCCGAGAGACAGTGTCAGCCTGAAATAGGTGTGCATTTTTTCTATTGCGTGAGAAAAGACTGTTCAAGGTCATCTAAGAATTGGAAAAGAAGGAAAAATTAATTGTAATAGGTTCAAGATTTCTATTGTCCACATTTAGATCACCTGAAGGAGACAAAATAGTGGCAAGAAGGATGATGGAGAGAGTTGCAAAAGGTCAAATAGAAAATACTTGGTGTTTTTACTGTGTATAGTAATAACAGATATGACCTAGATTCTCTGTGGGGTGATGTTAGAACACAGAGGTGAAGCATGCTTACTTACTACAGATGGTAAAGTAGCAAAGAGCATGATAAAATGAAATATTGGTAGACCAAATATGAAATTTCTTTTTTGTTTTGTCTGTCTTGTTTGGAATATTTATTATTGAACAGCTGCTAATTAGACTCAGCAGCTGATATCCATCTGCAAACATTTTCTCTACAATTCCAACAGTACGTAGACCTGGAGGTGAAGAAGAGAGAGAGCAGACGTGAAATATTCCAGAGGGATAAATCTTTTCCAGTCCCTCCAGCCAAAATATCTATAAATTTGAAAGCATCAGGATTGATTGCCCTTGATCTTCCGCCATTCTTCAACATAAAGAATATCACATTGAATTTCAAAGCCTCTCGAAGATTATGGAGTCACAGTATTCCCTTCACAGCATTTCAATGACTTATATTTACGAGAGTCTATTATCAGAAGAAAGCAGGCCTTCAGACAGCACAGAGAAAAGATACCCAAGTGGGCAGGCAGTTCCCCATGTTTCTCTTTCAGTGTGTGACACATTAGCTCCAGGCTTGAGAAAACTGCTGTACTTTGTGAGAACCGAACTTCTGCATATATCTTCATTTCTTTTCTATGCTAGCCTAAGTAGATCCACTACCAGCAACTTCACCCATTTAAAAAATACAATATTTACTTGATTTAAATGTTTTCACAAAAATTCAAAAATTTTCATAGATTCTAAACTATCCACTACTTCCCTGTGATGTTTGGCCAGAAAGAATGTCAGTTGCTAACCGTTTAGTTATTATTATTATTATTTTTTTGTTTGTTGCATTTTTATTTTAGTTATTATTGGCAAGGCTTGCAACCCATTTTTTGCTGCTTGAAGTTGGGTAAAAAGAGCAGGACCAAATGAAAATAACCATATGGACCAGACCTTCGATCCATGCAATGTGTCAGTGGCAGAGAAATGCCTTTGGAGGCCCTGATCTTCAATGACTGCTGAACTTTTTTTGAATCTCCTTAAATGTCTAAATGATGCCACTTCCTGGATGTTAAGTTACATTAATTTACACTTAGCAAAAAAGTATTAGTTTGTTTTAATTGTGACTTTAAATGCTCCTAAGTCCCTTTGGTTCTTAAATTCTATGGTTCTGAATATTTTCCATCTTCAAGATGTATAACCTAGTTCTAGGGATTAAACTGCTATGATACTTTTTATCTTCTCTTAATAATTTTATAGTATATTTTTATTGAATTTGTGTTCTAGTTTTTATCATCTATAATTATCTTCTTCATCTGTCCCTCATTTAACATAGCAGTTTGATTTAACACAATGGTACTAATATTCTTAAGGAAAAATTCCCAAATCTGCATATAGAATTTCCTATGTTGAAGCATTAATTTTGTATATAAAGACAGAATAATGCTGTTCTATTGCATTTCTACTAAAAAGTTTGAGAAAAATGTCATTGAAAATGACCCATTCTATAATTAATTACTTCAGCGAGATACCAGTGATTAGCTACTTTCTAAGTTCTAGATTAAAAATGTTCCAATTTGGTCATCATGTTTTCTATTTTGAAATATGATATATAATGTATTTGCTAATTCTAACATCTGTTGCTTCAAGGAACCATATGAGAATAAGAATGTCTCTTTTTTTTCTGTAACAGTATTGATTTTTCCCCTCTGAGGTAAATAAGAGACTTTTTTTGGAAAGAACCTGTATTTTAAAAGAAAAGAGACTAAGGTTGATAAACCTGAAACTGAAGACCTTGTAAATTGACCTCTGATGAGACACAATACACTTCTACTCTAAAAACAATTGTCATGAGAGAAATTCTCTTTTCATTAATTTTTTTTTCTAAAAAAGCTATTGTCTCTACTTTTCATATCAAGAACACAATCCATTGGTTTTTATCTCAGAGCTTTCTTTTCATCTCAGGTCAGTGCAGGCTGATTCAGAAGCCATCATTTGAGGGTCTACATTACAATGCTGAGTGTTCCGATTTTATCTGTTAAGAATATGAAACATCTGTAGGAGAGATTTAGAAATAGTTTTCTTCTTAAAAATTCAGCAAGAGCTTAATTAAAATCAGTAGAAAATTTTTAAAAAAGTTGAATGCAGACTATTTTATTTCTCCAAAACATGTTTATTTCTTCACACCCTTCTTTTACTCAACATGCATTCATTGAGGGTATGCGCGACATGACTGCCACAAGACTAAGCACTGATTTGCATTATTGAACAAGCAGAAATATTAATCCAAGAGTGACCTACAAATAAAGCAAATGTGACTTGGTTTCTCAAGATAAGTGCCTATCAAATGGCTTAAGATGGTGAGGGTCTTCTGGGGCTGGCTGAATGGAATCACAAGAGTTTGTGGCTGTGTTATTCCTTGTAAGTTACAAATTTGCTTTCTTACGTTTCCATGTGGCTCTTTATCTGAAATTTAGCATTTATTTTATTACATCCATATTTGTTTTTTAAAAAAGCAGATGTTTTCAATACCATTATTGGATACATTCTGGCTGAACAAAGCCAAAACAAATCCTGAAATTGATCTCCTTTGAACTTCTGAGCAAAGGTCACGGTGCTCTGGGCTGATCTTCCCAGTATGAGGGTATGAGCTCATCCTTAAGAGTGTTGCCTCCTTTGAGGGCGCAGAATACCATATGGCATACGGAGGAAGTGCTGGAGGAGTGACGGTTGTGAATCAGTGTTTCTAAACCTTGTCTGATTTTACAAGTCATTTGGGGAGACTTAATACAGGTTCCTAGTTCTCCTCAAATTACCACATCATAATCTCCCAGGATGTGTCTATGAATTTGAATGTTTACAAGCTATTTAGTATTGATCAGGCATGTTTGTGAAACGTTGTTGTACAAATAAATCTGGGAAATTGTCTTAACTACTTCTGGGAGAAAGAGCAGTTTATAAATAAAAATTTAACAGGTAAATGAAAAATTGGTTAGCAGTGACACACCTCAGATCTGAAGGATTAGATAAGGTTTAGTGATCACAGCAGAACTTTAGCAGCTTGAAACTCAGGTAAAGTTTGCATCTCGCAAGTGTTCTATGAAGTAGGTAAATGACAACCATTGTGCTTCCACAGAAGTTGAGCTATGGAACCGTCCACTGTCTATGTCCACTAAGGAGGGGAGTGTGTGGTTGGGAGGGTGGGTCTCTTATAAATAAAAAGAAAAGGCATTTAATTCAAATCTGATGAGAACTAAAAGCTTCTCACCTCTGTTGTTGTGGGCTAGGTGAAGTAATCTTTGGTAAATACGGTGCTACTTTATTTTAGTAAAGCAAAAATAACTTACAAAGATTAAAAAGTGATTTTGCAACACACATAGAGAAAACCCTGGCTTACCACATACCCAAATCATGCCAGGAAGAACATTTATTCCAACAAATAAAGTTCTGATACTGCCCCCTCTTAATGAAAGTTATTTGACACCTTCCAGGTGGACAAGTAAAGCCAAAGCCTCCAGTCCACTCTCTGGACAGAAAACTTAATACATTTGTCCACCTGAATAGAGGTTGCCTTTAGAATATGTACTTCTCATCAAACTCTCTTGAGATGGAAAATATCATTTTTCATAATTCATTCTTTGAAAGCACTAATATTGCCTACACATAATAGTTTAAGGTTTAGAATTATGACCTGTTATAGTTGGTTATACCCAAATGCATCAGGTAAAGTTACTATTTTTCTTACATACTTTGCAAAATATTTATGACTTTCTATATGTACTTTATATGTTTCAGTGTATGAGATTTTATAAATTTTAATAACTTTGTTCCTATTTGTGCTATCATAGAGTATACATATATCCTTTTTAGCTTTTTATTTTCTAAGACTATATTAAATCTGCCAGACTCTTCATTTCAATTCAAGAATTGTTTATTGACATGCATTAAGTGTCAGACACTCTACTAAGGCCCTGAGATACCATGATGAGTAAAAACAAATCCTCAAAATGCTTTCTGGAGAATGCTTCAAACCAAGAAAAATATTCCATGTTTACAAGTTTTTGGTTTTATGCACCTAAAATAACCATAGACATAGCATTAAAAAGAAACCTGTAAAGTCAACATATAAAATCCATATCTACCCTAAATATTCCTTCAGTCTGGGCTTAAAAATCTTTCTTTAGTAGGGAGTTAAAATTTATTCCTAATGATGAGCCACCATTGATGTCCCTAAAAGTTTTTTTTTCTTTATTTTTCTTTTTTCAGTAGCATTTTTTTTCTCTTTGTCTTTTTTTATTTTTATTTTAGTTGTTGTTCAAGTACAGTTTTCTGTCTTTTACTCCCATCCCGTTCCACCCCCCCAGTACTCCCCACCTCCCTCCCATTTCCACCCCCCCTTGGTTTTTGTCCACTTGTCCTTTATATTTGTTCCCTAAAAGTGTTGACCATTAGTAATAGTTGCTCATTTCAGCTACCACGGGACAAATCGATCTTCAGCCTTTGATGGCCTTTAAGACTGCACAGGCACAAGCACCTCCTACCATCCTTTAGTTCATTAATCCATTGTGATTGTTAATATGTAGTTTTCACTTTGTGTCTACTGATTATTATATTTTGCTTTCTTTGTGATTTCTCATTTTTCAATATTTGTTGGAATCATATTTTTATTGCTCATTTCTCCCTTTACTTGTTCAAAAGTTTTTTTTTATTTTTTCAGTAGTTTTATCTCTATCATATATGAGCTACATATGAGCCTTAGAACATTACCTCTAAAATCATGATCCATCCCTCATTTCCTTTAGGGCTTCTTTGTAGCTTATTTTGAAACTTTTAGATCAAACTAAAAAGTATTTTCATAGCAAAGAAAACAATCCACAGAGTGAATGGCAAGCTAGGAAATTGGATAGAGTATTTGCGAACCATATATCTGATAACAGATTAATATCCAAAATATGTAAAGGGTTTTTATAATTCAAGCCAACCGACCCCGCAAAGAATTCAATTTTAAAACTGGACTAAATATTTGAGTAGATATTTCTCCAAAGAAGAAATGTAAAAATAGCCTACGAGGAAATGTGAATGAAAACCACAGTGAGATACCACAGCCCACCTATGACAATGGCTATTATAAAAAAAAAGGTTTGTGTTGCTGAGATTGTAGGGAAATTGGTACACTGTCCACTGTTGCTGGGAATGTAAAACAGTGCCACTGCTATGGAAACAATACAGAGGTTCCTCAAAAATTAAATATAAATTGACTTATGATCCAGCAGTCCCACTTCTGGTATATATACAAAAGAACTGAAAGGAGTGTCTTGAAGAGGTATTTGCACCCCATGTTCATAGCAGCACTCTTGGCCATAGTCAGGAAATGAAAGCAATCCAAATATTTACCCCTAGAGGAATGGATAAAGAAAATATGGTATAGACAATACATACAATGAAATATCATTCAGCCTAGAAAAATAAAAAAAGAAATCCAATTAAGTTCTACAACATGGATAAACCCAGAGGACATTATGCTGAATAAATAAGCCAATAACTGTACAACAACTGTTTGCACGATTACACTTATGTATAAGGTATCTGAAACAGCCAAACTCATAAAACAGAGTAGAATGGTGGTCTCCAGGACCTGGGTGCAGGGTGCTATTTAATGGGTATACATTTTCAGCTGTACAAGAGAAATAAATTTCAGAGACCTTCTGTATAATATTGTGCCTATAGTTAACAATACAGTTTTGTTCATTTAAAATTTTTTAGAGGATAAGACCTCATGTAAAGTGTTCTTACCACAATATTTCTTTAAGTACAGATTGTCATTATTTTTTATATTTGGTAACTTATTTTACTTAGAAATATATTTATCTGTTTCTTTGTTCAATTTTGTTTCAGGTATCCTATTTCTTTTATCTGGTTTTTATTTTATTCTTGTTCATTACTTCCTTCTTTAGCTTTTCTTTCCAAGAGAATATGTGATTAGTAAAATAGCTTTTCTTTTATGTTTTAAAATTAATCTATTTTATCTTTGTTATGCTTTATCTGAGCTTAGGGTTTAGGATGGTCTTTACTACTTCAAAATATTAAAGATATTTTCCATTGTTCTGACATTTTTATTGTTGCTTAAAAGTACACTATTGTTCTAAATGTTACATCTGTGTAGCTGACGTGACTTTCCTTTAGTAACCTCAGATATTCTTTCTTTGTCTGTGTTCTCTAACTTTACAAGAGGGGTTTAAATGTGGACTTGTTTATACTTACACTCGCAGACTAAGTTTTCTCTAAATTTTCAGTCTTACTTTTCAGCAATCACTACTAGAACATTCTCAGCTATTTTCTTATTGAATGCTAACTTTTCTCTGTTCTTTCCCTCTATACATTTTCTCAGACTTGTATTATATTTTCTCATTCTTCTATCCTACATTTGTCTTGATTCACCTTTCATATTTTATATTATTTTATATTCATGGTGCTTTATTCTTAGTGATTTCCTCAGAACTATTTTTCAGTTTACTAATTTGTTTCTCAGTTGGGTTGTGGATTCAGCATTTTGCCTTGACTATTGTTGTACACATTGTTTTGGAAGAACATTGACAATACAGTGTGCCTCTGGTATTTCTCATATTTGTAGGACATTTTATTCACAAAGTTTTATAATTTGTCTTTGACAGCCCTTTCAGATAATTAAGAAAGTTGGTAATATTCAAGAGAGGAACAGGCATTGACCCAGAGATCACTGAAAGTTTTATTTATAGTCTATATGTGTTAGTGATGTTTTTGAAATAATTATGGAAGTACAGGGAATTTACTTGGGGTTAACGCCAGATGTACTTTCCTTGCCAGTCCTTAACCCTCAGTCAATATCTCACTTCTATGTCACTACTATAACTATAAGGAAAACATTTTAAAACAACATAGGAGCCCTAGCATATATATTGCTTGTTCTTTGGTGGCATTAACATAATTGGTGTGTATAACGGATTTCTGGGAATTTGTGATTAATTCATTACTCATAAAAATCAATTTATTAGAATATCTTTCATTTTCAATTATCATTATTGTAATTCACTTGTAAATACAGTTAGAGTAATGTTAGAATATCAGAAGCTGCTTTCAACTATCAACATCATATTGTAGTTAAATAGATTGGAAGTTTACTATTAAATTAAAAACGCATCTTATTAGGAACATCTAATTCTGATGACGAAATGTGCCATTTATACCAAACATGTGGAAGTACAGATGTCGAAGAGAAAAGCGTTCACTCTTGTAGAGTATTTCATACCATGTGTCCCAGTATGACTATCAGATCTCGGGCTTGCTTTGGATATTGTAACAGCTGCTGGGTCTCTGATTGAGTTCGAAGCGCTTGCGCTGGCTCCTGCTATGGTAGTTCAAGCAGAATGAAGCCAGCAGAGCTACCATACAGGGTTTTCTTTTAAATTGCTTCACAAGTCGGAGAGCTGAATGATTGCTATATATATTGTTATCATTTCTTCCCACTAAATTAACCCTCCACAACCCGCCTCTTACCGTTCAGTCTGTGCTTCTGTTGCCTCCTGATAGATAAATTTTAGCTTTTCTCTGGCATTTCAGACTAGTGTTTACTGTGGGCATGTTTGTACATAAGTATGCATTCAGCATTTATTTTATATCTTCTTTAATATTAGCAGCAGTACCTTTTACTAGAAATTTTATAAAAAATAATAAATGTTTTTTATTTAATCAAATGGCAGGCGTGGTAGAAATAGGTCTCAATGACCAACCTGACCACCAAAAGCCTTGAACCTAACAATATTCTGGAAATGAACCATATGTTTAGAACCCGACCTACTCGGATTTTATTTGAACCATATCCGTCTTAGGATTCTACAGTCATAAGGGATCCAAAAACAAAAAGAAAAAGCACAGTGTGGTGACTGCTGGTGGGAGGAGGGTAGAAGGCGACTAAATGGTAAAGGAGAAAATATAATAAAGAGTACATATTAAAAAAATAAGTGGTGGCAATGTTGCCTTAAAAAAAGAAAATGACAAATGACCAAGAAATTAGATCTATTGGACAAGAAATCAGACCCATAGTATTATTAACCTAGCACAGGAAGCATAACGGACAGGTAAGAGCTCGACCGCTGAACTTGTATATTTGCAGCAAATAGAGGCAGAAAGCATGGATTCAGTGACTAAAGAGAGTATCAAGTATGTTGCAAATTGGCTCTGTTGCAGGAGATTTAGGAACTTTCCTACTTATTCCTGCATTTATTTCTTAAATGATGGGTTGTGGATGCTTCTGATTTTGGAAGGCTAAGTTCATGCCTCTGCCTTTTCATTTAATGTAAACCCAAGTCTCATGATCAATGAAATCATTCTATAAATTGTGATCTTTTTCCACAGAGAAGCAGGAAAAGTTTATTATAGAATAGACTATTGGATTTTCAAAAAGAGGATCTCAACTGGACTCATGGCTCTTCCCTTTCATATCCATGGGATTGTGGAAAAATCACTGAACTTTCTAACTTTTTGTATATAAAATGGGAATAATGACAAATAATGTATAGAATCCAGCAAATAATAACTGAGTGATGGTGCCTTATGTACTATAAAATAAAGCTACAGCTGTAAATGTTATGAAATGGAAGGGCACTCTATGGAATAAAATGTTTAGAATTGTGCAAAGGGAGGAAGGAAAAGGGTTGTTGCACGTTGTACAGGTGAACTTGGAGGAGCTTTAGAAACACTTTCTCTAGAGGTAGTGGAACATATGCTAAAGCAGCACCTGTTGGGGATGCTTTTATTTTTTAAATTATATTTTATTGACTATGCTATTACAGTTGTCCTGATTTTACCTCCTTTGCCTCCCTCCACTCAGCACCCCCAATCCCTTAGTCAATCCCACATCTTGTTCATGTCCATAGGTCACGAATGTAAGTTTTTTGTCTACTATGTTTCTATATTGTACTTTACATCCCCATGGCTATTCTGTAACTGCCTATTTGTGCTTCTTAGTCTCCTCACCTCTTCACCCATTCCCCCACTGCTCCTCCCATCTGGCAACTATCAAAATGCTCTCTATGTTCATGATTCTGTCTCTGTTCTTCTTATTTGCTTAGTTTATTTTTTAGATTCAATTGGTAGATATGTGTTTTTGCCATTTAATTGTTCATAGTTTTTATCTTCTTGTTTTTCTTATATAAGTCCTTCTAACATTTCATATAATAATGATTTGGTGATGATGAACTCCTTCAGATTTTTATTTTCCGAGAAGCTCTTTATCTGCCCTTCAATTCTAAATGATAACTTTGCTGGGTAGAGCAATCCTGTCTGTAAGTCCCTGCTTTTAATTACTTTGAACATTTCTTGCCAAACCCTTCTAACCTGCAAAGTTTCTTTGGAGAAATCAGCTGATAGTCTTATGGGAACTCCCCTGTAGGTAACTAACTGCTTTTCTCTTGCTGCTTTAAGATTCGCTCTTTATCTTTAAACTTTGGCATTTTAATTATGATGTGTCTTGGGCTGGGCCTTTTTGCATCCATCTTATTTGGGACACTCTGTATTTCCTGAACTTGCATGTCTATTTCCTTCACAAATTAGAGAAGTTTTTTTCATTATTTTCTGGTTCCATGTCTTGTTAGTATTGCCTAATGTAGTAGGTATCCTGTAGGATCCAGTGACACAGCCTCCCCTATCACCTGAGCTGGATACTCGATGTGTACCTTTCATGTGGGCTGCGTAAACCCTCCTCTTGCAGTCGAGGCTTTGTTGCTGTTGGCAGATCAATGGGAGGGATACCCGGGCCAGTCAGCTGCAAGGATTGGCTGTGACCACTGACCACCAACTTCTGCTCTCCACAGAGGATCAGCTGTGCAGGGGCAGCGTGGTGGTGCTTTGACATAGTCTGTAGCTGACCACTGGGTGTGCTGGCCTTGGGGTTTCTCAGGTGATCCAGGCCAAGGTCAGCCCCCACCTGTGTTTTGCCTAGAGCCCCCCTGCTTAAGCTACAGAGCAATCTGAGATGGCTGCTACGTTTGTTGGGCTTAGAGATTCCCAGGTGGAACCAAGCTGTGAATCTAGGTTGGCTGCTGCTAGCGCTGGGCTGGAGCTCACTGAGGCTAGCTGTTGTTTGTTTGAGAGGATTTAGGAAGTTGTGCAATATGAGCCAAGATCAGCCAATCATATGGAAAAAGCTTGGGTGGGCCCTAAGTTGTGTGGGATGGAGTCTCTGGGGATCTCCAAGGTGGGTCAAACAGTGTTAGCCAGGTTGATGGAGTCCGAGATATGGCAGCAGCTTACGATGTCTATGGCTCTCTCTGAGGAGGGTTAAGAAAAGGGACAATGGCCTTTGCTCACCTTGATGCCAGACACTTCAGTTTCTCCCAGTATGCCACTGTTGACTCTCAAGCTGCTACCCCAGTGCTAGAGCTCGGAGGGAGGGGGTGAGTCCATGTGTGTCTTCTTTAAGGGGAACTGCTTGGGGCTCCAGGCATTTCTTCCACTGACTCAGTCCCTGCTAGTTTTTTTCAGCCAGAAGTTTTGGGGACTTAAATGTTTGGCACTGGAATCCTGGACTGGGGTCCTGGTGTGGAGCTGGGACTCCTTATTCCCGAGATATTGCTCCTGAATTTTTACCCACCACACAGGAGTGTGGACCAGCCTGCTCGATGCCTGTTCCCCTCCCACCAGTCTGGGTGGGTGTGGTTTCTTTAATTCCGTAATTGTCATACTTCCATTCGACTCGATTTCTGACAGTTCTTAGTGATGGTTGACCTATGTTTCAGTTTAATTTTGATGTGGTTGTGCAAAGAGGTCAGCCATGTCTGCCTACACTGCCATCTTGACCAGAAGTCTGCTGGAGATGCTTTTAATGTGGCAAAGCTAGAAGGAAAACTAACTACTTTTTTAGGCTGCATTCTAGCATTATATGTCTTCTACATATTTAACATCATAAAGGTATTTTAATTTTTCCTCTTTGAAGGTAGTCATCGTTAGAGGCTGTGAATTCATAAATATCTTAGTATGGATGTCTTGGTAGAAATAATTTTGAGAATTCCATTTTTTCCTTATAAATTGTTTTTAGTATGTAAATTTTACATAAACACAAGCAGAAACTTTATTTCTAAAATACTAACTTGTATAGATTACTGGATAAGAGACACAATGAAAGAAATATACCTTTGTTTCCAACAACTGAGTGTGGATAGATTCAATATTTGTACTTCCAAGCCAGACATACACATTGGCCAAAGGATTCCCTTGGCCATCACTCTGGATATAGATCTTCTGTAAGATTTAGGCAACTCAATGACGGGAACAAACCTGACCAAGTACCTGTCAGGGTCCTGATGAAATCTACAATACCTCAAGATGCAAACCACAACTATACACAGTTCTTTTTTCCCCAGAAGGATACCGGTTTAAGTAATTGGGGTGAAGTGGTGGTAGAGAAGCGGACACCCACGCTTTATCCAATACCAATTATTGTTTACCAGTATGGTTACCAAGTGTGTCCAAATGACCTTAGCTTGAGTCTCAGGGACCAATGCTCTGACAGACACTCTTTCTGCTCCCTCACAGGCTGCTGCCTATCCACAGCTCTGAGGATACTGTTTCACTGTTTTTGCTACTGCACTGCTGTTGCCATAAACACCTCTCTTCCCAAACTCTGTTCATAAACCTTACCCGAGGGTGGACAAGGTCCTTCTGCTCACCTTCTCAGAGTCCCATACTATGGTTGGGGCTTTCCTGGACTCTAAGTGCCCTTCCCTTTGGGACAGTGCATGAAACTCTCCTTTGTTTTTATATAACCTCTCATTCCAACAAAATAAAATGCCTTTGGGGAAACCACCCCCAAATTTTAAGCTTCTTTTCCATACCTTTACATCACCCTTTCCTCTGAGGGGTATTGGTGGGGTTCACTTCTTTTGTAAGTCCCCGGCATTGATTAAAGCCCACTGTCAAAACTTTCCTGTCTATTCCAGATTTTCTTCATTGGATCTTCATATTTGACTCTCTCTACCCCAAATTACCTCACTGTGTTCCTGTTGTGTTCGGGGTAACCCTCCTTGCCTATGTTCCTATTCTCTCTGAAAATCTATTGATTTGGGATTCTACACTTGCTGTATTCTGAGATACTTTGCTTACCATCAACACATAATTCAGGGCATGGCACAAAAAATGTCCCTTTCTATTACAAAATCATAACCATGCAATTCTGTAACATAAAATATCACACCCAAACACACCATATATGTTAGGTGAAGTGTTCAAATTAAGACTATAAATTATTACAACCATATTATTAGCCTACCAACTGCACTCAAGCATGCCTTATTTCTGTGGACCCTGTCTTTACTCTGTTATATCCCAGTTTTTCCCAGGAAAATTTCTGTGAGAACTTCTGAGGAAGGATATTTCTTACTGAATTATTAGTTACTGTTTTTGTACTTGTTTATGTATCATTTTAAAATAACACAATTAAAAACTATTCAATTGCAATGATTAATTTACTAACATAACAGATGTTAATTTAATATCTACCAAGTGTCAGGTCCTCATTTAGGAATATAAAATGGAAAATGGACCTTGTTATTTTTCCATGATGTAACTTTATAAAAAATATGAGTCTCAGTGTTCTGAATAACACCTCTTGTCAATGGGGCAACGGGATTATTGTTCACAGCAGGTGCTTCCTCATATCTGCCCACCCCCAGGGCACACCTGCCCTGTCATAACTGGGGTTTTCAGGCCTCTAGTGACACCGCCAATGATTAAATGCCCCTCATCTGACATTTGCAGTTACAATCTGATGAAGTTCTGCATGTCACCAAATATTTTACCAGAATTGTTACCAAATGATTGACCAAATTTTTCCAACCCTCTACCTTGTCCCCAGACCTACTGCCCAGAAGAGTAACAAGTGAAAAAATAGGGTAAGGGACAGAAAGAAGCTCAGAGTCTGGGTAATCCGCAGGTGGACAATCAATCTCCATGTGCTACCAGACTGGCATGTGAGATGCAATTTTGTTGATTTCCCAGTTCTGTAGTTCCAATCACTGAAAGAACAGCACCAATTATTGGAATTGACAATTCTCTTTTTCTCTTTACTTGTCAAAATACACACAGGATTTCAAGGAAAGAAAATCTTGAGTAACATTCATCTTAGCATATAAAGCTCACGTAGATTTTATTTTCATTTTCTGAGTTGCTTTTAGAAGTAACAACTATTTCCTGTGCCTAGTCATTCTACATTACTGTATTAGCATTTCTCATTACAGTCTAAACATTTTGGCCTTGCCCTGACAGTGATGGCTATTCCAAATAGTATCATTTGCTTAGGATTATAGCTCTATAAATGGAGTTGTACATTTTTTTCCTCTGACATTAAAAACATTTCTCTGTCAAGTCAGTATATGATATTTAAAAATTCTGAAAATTAGATTGTATAGAATAATTTTTATTATTATGCCTTCTCTCTCCTCTATTTAGGGTTAAAGAAACCATGAAAGTTTCAGTATGTTTGTTCTGATACCATGCTACGGTATAATTTTCAATGAACAAAAGGATCTATACTAAGCAAATTGGTTATATTTATTTAAAAAATGAATCAATTATTGATTTTTATACAAAAATATAAACTAAAGTTTTGCTAATAATTTAATAAGTAGGTAAACCCATATAAACACAGACAAATATGCCCATACATACTCACACCAAAAAAGGTCACCTAAGTTTTTAGCTGAACACAGAAGAATTAATCCCAATTTTTGAAAACAAAGGAGCTCATTGTGAACTCCATTACAAAGTCACATTATTCTAACATATAATAGAATTTGACATTTGACCTAATTATACTTTTCAAGGCTTTATATTCTGCTCATCATTATGGGTATTTAAATAAAAAAAACTACTCTGATACCTTTTGCCCTTTTTATGTTTCATAGTCTTCTTTGAATTAAAAGGAAAATTAAAGCTTTTTCAACTATAAGTTTTAAAAGATGAATGATATATAAAAATAAATAATGCTAAAATTTTGTTTCTAATATTTTAGAACAAGGAAATTTTCTATATTAAGAAAAACATCTATTATTCTTTCTCAAATGTCTTAAAAGAGGTTCAAGTCCTAAATAAGTTGTGATTCTATGCAACATTGAACTTTGACTTAATCCCAATTATCTATAAAAATTCTAGGGTTTTCTTTATGCTATTTTAAAATACAGTTTAGTATTACTTTAATGGATTCGCACAAAATAGAGAGTAGAGTGCTTTCCAATGATTCATCTCATTGAATTTGGTTAAGTGCACAGGGAAATAGTACATTTTAGACTGCCAGTGTGACTTACATAAAAGAACACAGAGTTAGTTACTTAGGTGTTACATTAACAAGACAGCCAACTGAGGTCAATGATTTTGGCATTGTAGAATTCCATGTTTCTAAATCTCCATAATTTTTCTAGTTATTTTTTTGTCAGTAAAATCTTTACCATTCTTTACAGTTCTTGCACTTAGTAGGCTGATCAATAAATATGGCTCAGATGAATCAATGGATGAGTGAATAAATGAAGGAATGTAATATCTCTCCACATTAATACTTTCTAAAATATCATAGCAATGAACATATTATCAATAAAATTATGTAAATGCAAAATTATAGATCCCCAAATGTCTTGTTCTTTTGACATTCGATGTGTTATATGTCCATATATCAAACATTGAATATTACATTTTTCATATCCTCTAAAGCTCAACTTAAATATTTACCTTTGCTTTGATGGTTTCTATTATTGCTGTAGGCCAAGTTAAACTTTATATCCTTCTATTTTTTTTACCATGTACATTTACAGTCTTCTTTGAAAAGTCAAGTATATAACCCAAGTATTCCACTTCTACTACTTCTATCCATAATCATATTAACAATACTTTTTAGACTCTACTTCTGAGCTGTTACCCCACCACCATAAAAACAGGAATCTTCCTACAAAATCATGCCTCCTCCAAATATATTCCTGGATGTCCTCAAAGATGTGCATCCTAAACTTACCGTATCTAAATCATTCCCATTCACGAACAATATTTACCATGATCTTCCTTTACTGTTTTAGCTCACATATATTACCATTTAAGGAAGCCCCACGATTTCTACCTATTTTGAGAATTACACTGAGCACACATTGCAGGTTCTCACGGCTCTCTCAGAGTTTCTGATCCTCAGGGGTCAAACTATCAATGGATCTTTAGCCGGAAAAGGAAAGAATGGGCTCTCCTTAATACTGGGCCTTGCTCGCACTTTGGTTCTAATACTACCATACTGCTCAAGTTCATAGCTTCTAGTGCAGATAGCACATTTATATTCTAGTCCTAACACACTTATACCAACAGAAAATACCCCAACAGAGGCAAGATCAGCTCAACTTTTCTTATGCCAGATTATTTTCCACGACAAACATCCCCTAGTTTGCAACCTATCAGGGGTCCATGTCATCCTCAAATTCACCTGCCACTTAATTTGTCTCCAGAATATAAAGCCCTCATCCCCACCTTCCGTAGTGTCAGCTTGTTCCAAGATATTTCTCACATTGGCTTCACCATTCAAGTTTATCTAGATAGAATGATCCTTAACTTACTAGCTTGCTTTCCTGCTCTGTTTCAATCCAATTTTTACTAAAACTGTCCATAGATGACCAACATTTCTAACTGGACCTATTTTCCTTTGCTCCATATTCTTTCTGTAATATTTATTCAACCCAGTCACAGACCCTATCCATTGCTTCCTTCACCATTCAACCAATAAGCTTTGTCTCTCCTTAATCCTGAGTAGAAATATCTCAATAGGTAAAAAAGCAAGCACCTCTCTCTTCTCTCCGCAACACTTCAGAGCTCTCACAAATGTTCTTTCTGTTGCCAGAAATGCACTTCTTCCTCTATCCAATGCAGAAACTATTAATCCTGCCTGCATCAAGCGCCATCTTCTTTGTGTTGACTCTACTAAAGTCTCTGAGTGCTTTTAATTTCTATTTCTCACCTTCACGACTACATCTTTATTCAAAATAAACTTGGGGCAGGGCATATTGTATGCTTCTTTAAGACTGATTGTGACTTATAATGTGATGACAAGTTCTTATAAAATGAGTGGAGTCGATGCATGATATACTAATACATGAGGTAGGAATAGGCCAACTCCTGGTTCTCTTCCAGTGCTTTTCCACATGATTGTCCATCCATCTTACATATTCTCCCCTTATACTCTGTGCTAGCTAATTAATTTTTACCTTTTCTTTTCAAGCTGCTGTGGAAATTTCTTTCTTCTATGCTTCTATCTAAGACACCTTTGCATCCATCTTACCAACTTGCCAGCCTGCTTTGTAACTGCTTAACTGTCCTTCCCTAAGGTATGATCTCCTGACAGTAGGGATTTTCCCGTAGAGTACCTGGTAAATAACAAAATATTTGGTACATAATTACTATAGAATATGCATCATCATTTGTTGTTCTAAATGATAATAATACATAGTTATTTTATTGCATAATTGGATTGGTTTATATGTGTTGTATTGCTCTGTTATACATATATTATACTGGATTCCTTATTGAAGAGATAAATTTGCTACCATCTCTAAGTAACTCAAGTGTAGAAATTAGTAAGTAAAATTTTATGACAGTAGAGGAGAAGTGGAACATAGAACATGCAGAAAATAGTTCTAGGTCATTGTTTTTTTTTTAAAAATATCCCTCTAGGTGCATGTCTTTGCAAAGAATCTTCATTCTCTAATGACTATGCAATAAAGTTCTAAAAAACATAAGCTTTTGCTAAGCACTAGCTGAACAGAATGTTGATATGTCCCATTGGGGCACCTATGCTAGAATGGAAGTGCTTACAGGTGTGGAGATATTACACTTTGGTTTGCCTACACACTTTCTGCAAGACAGAACCTAAAGGATGGAGCTGAGGCCTGGGGAAATGAGCAGAAGGGAGTATTCCTGGCAGAAGAAGCTGAATTGCAATTGTACTGAAGATTCGATCATCGACAGTTTTGGCCCATGATTAGTTGTAGGGAGTCCAGAATAACACTCGGGTATCCCAACATGCAGGAAGAAAGAGACAATATTAAAGCCCTGGTAGACAATTCTCAGAAGTAGGAAAGGAGGAAATTCAGCATCTAATGCATTCTCTTGAAAATGATAAGATACCGCTCCTCTAAAGGCTTGAAAATCCAGTTAAATCAGAGAATTGAAGAGAAGAAGTCATTTGAACTTTTACTTTCCTCACAGGCCCTACCATTGTACAGGATACATAGTAGAAATGTAGAACGATGTTGGTTTTTAGACAGAAAAGCCATAATTTTAAGATTTAAGCTCCTGACAAAAAACCTGCTTATTTATTTTAAGCAATCTAATGAAAATTAGATCAGAGGTATCAATATAAATACTGGAAATCAAATATACAGTCTAAGCTTACATATACATTTCATTTTTATCCAATTTTTTCCTCAGGAGTTTGGACAGTTTTTCAGTTTAGAAAAGGTAATAACCTATTGCCTTTTAAAATTATGTTTAATTTTTGGAGTTAATATTCTGGAATCACCTTTAGCTTCTAGAGTTGATTTTGACTTCAAATATTATGGGTGATTTTGATTTTGTTAATAAGCTAGAAATCTTGTAGGACCAGAATTAAGGAAGCAAATAAAATGATGAAACCTAATAACAATCAAATTGTAGATTTAATTACTGTATTCATTTCCTTGGGCTTCACCATCAAAGTACCCCAAACTAGGTGGCTTAAAACAACTGAGATGTATTGTTTCATTGCTCAGGCAGTGTGAAGTATGAGATCAAGGTGTTGACAGAGCACACTGTCTCTGAATCTGTAGGGAAATTCTCACTGGCCTCTTCCTAACTTCTGGTGAGTCGCTGGCAATTCTTGGCATTCCTGGGCTTGTACGTCAATCACTCCAATCCTGCTTCTTCACACGGCATTTCTCCCAGGGTTACTTTTTCTTCTATAGCTGTCTTCTCATAAGGACACTAGTCATCTTGGATTAGGGATCTCGTCTGTGGTATCGCCTCCTTTTACTTAACTAATTGCATCTGCAGCAAACCAGTTTCCAAATGAGGCTACATTCCGAGGTACTGGGAGTTTGGATTTCAACATATCTTTTTTGGGGGGAGGGCACAGTTAAATTTATAACAATTATAAAACTATGGGACTGATTTCTCATACAATGTATAAAGCACTAAAGCTAATTGCAATAGAAGAGTTCCAGGAATATTCAGCACATTTAGCAGTAACTGCAGCCCTGCAAGGGGGTCACCTTGATGAAAACAGGAGTCTGTGGAATCAACTAGTTCTCCTACTACAGAAACTTTTGGAAAAGTGAAAGGCTTGTTCTACACTTTAGCTATCTTAGTGTTCTAGAGAGAATACACATGCTGTAAATAGTTATTTAAATAATATTTCTTCAGACTGATGTTGACCATCTTTCTTACATTTCCTTCAGGGCTTAAGAAAAAAGAGGTCATGTCGAAACTATGAGATCTTCTGTCAGAAATAGCTTCATATAAAGTCTATATGACACCAAGCAAGGGGTTACCGATAATAAGATTCGCATGCTAAGAATAAATGAATAATGTCCATGCTACTTTCATTTTTTTTTGTTCCCTGTGACAAAGATAAAGTTAATTATTCAGAGATAGCAAAGAAATCTGTTTATTGAATGCGCCATGCGGGATGCAATTCCGGACAGCAGTGTATTGAAATAATAAAGATCAAGCAACTTTTAATCAGAATCAAATGCAATTTTTAATTGAGCCCATTTATTGCACACGTGAGCTGTATTGAAAACTCTCTCAAATCAAACAACCAGTAAAGGTTATTACAATTAAAATGTGAATCTAATAAGCTGACTCCTTTTTATGCTTAATTCTCTTTAAGTTCCATTTTAAATCAACCAATTAGAAATTACTTTTGTTAAAAGCTAAAATTGATTTAATGTAAACTGTACACTTTTCGTATTTCCCCCTTCCTTTTTGACCTCTAACTGGTTTCACATTCTTTGTCTTCCCTAAAAAGTTTATTGACACACTACGTCTGTATGATGCCCTGACATCTGAATGAAAGATCTGATATTTGTCATCCACATGCTTTCCCTTCTTGATGCCATCTGGATGTCTGGCCTTGTATTTACAAACCATCTGGGTTTGTTAATGTACTTTCCACTTTTCATCCAGATGTTTTGGAATTGTGTGGACAAAGCATGTGGCATTGTCTATAAAATGTAATTACATAAAAGTAAATAATACTGTGTAAGCAATTGAAGGAGCAACATTTTCTCATCATTTACAAATCTCAACATTTTTTTCTTAGTAATGTAGTCATGGCAAGATTGATTTTTTTGCTCTTTTTTAAAACTTTAAATTTCATTGCTGAACAATAAAGGACAGTATAAAACATTCTATCAAATTCAAAGGAAATTTCTAATATTTTAATTATTTCTAACAGAAATATCTGTGATTAAAGATTTTTAAAAAATTTAACTATCATGAATTCACTAACTGCAATTATGGTATACCTCTGGAAATTGGAGTTTAAAGGTAATAACAAAATACCTTATAATATTCTTCCAAATTAATTTTATGTAGTGAGAAAGTTATCTAAAATAATTAACCAAACTCTGTCATAGAAATCATTCATAAACACCTACATATTTTTACTAATTATCTCCTGAGATCTATAACACAGCTATTAATTTTCATAATTCTAGTACCCATGTACCTGTATATCTTGTACCACTATTCTAAAAAAGAAGAAAAAATATGTATATATTACTCCAGACCACTATGGCAACTAATATCTCTGATTAGATTTGCTTTCAAATCTTAATGTTATTTAATACACAGAGAGTGTATATTATATAATAAGCAAACATTCCAAAAGGAAAAAAACAACAAGATAAAAGGAACTAATTGAAATGTGATAAATAGATCCCAGAATGTTCTTGGGGCCATTTTCAAATTCTTTGAAAATGACAGTATGTAATTTCATGAGTCCACAGTGTGTTTGGCCAAAGCTCCCTCAGCGTGTGGTATGACGGTCTCAAATGGTTTGATTTATTGTGGGTGTAATAGATTTAACTCTGGCCAAGAATTTAAGGTGAGGGGTGATGAGAAACTATAAGGGAGACATTGATCAACATGGAAATAGAAAAGCCTAATATGTACATAAAGTATTCCTGAAAGAACATATTTAGCAGGTCAATATTGATAATATTTTAGGGTCAAGGGAGAAGAGAGGAGAAATAATAAGGAATATAAGACGAGAAGATATTAGAAATCATTCACACCTCCAAAGGAAGGAATAGAATCTGGATAGAACAAATGCTATGCTTCAATACAATGGAAGAACTTCATGATGTGGAAGTGAGTTCCCATCCCTAGAAGATTCATGCAGGCAATTCCATTGTAACTTAGAAACTTCATTAGATGATAGCTAAATTCTCCTAAAATGTTTAATATTTTCAGTGTTCAGGACACTGTCTGACAGATAATTAATGGTTAACACCTGCACGATAAATAAATGAATGAATTCTAGAATAATATTTCAGATATCACTGTCCTAATTGAGTGAGGCAAGGAGACTTATGATGCCCACATTAAGGCCTTTCTCATCCTCCAGGGCACTCTTTTTGATCGAATACAATGTGAAAGATACTTTCTGGACTTATTCCAGCAGTGGGGTCTGTGAGAACCTCATTATCTAAGAATGTCCAAGTATCAATAGTATGATTTTAGGTGATGGTAAAATCTTGAAGTCAGTGTGTGAGGTAAAATGAAGTAGATCCACAATTAACTAAAAAAATTTGCCATGTTACACATCAAGTGTTGTCTCTCGACATGTCCAACAAGGAAACCAGGCAAGTTTCTGCTCTGGCACTGAAATAATCTGTTCAGCTGAGTAACAGATGAAGTAGCTGGCTTACATCTAGGAAATATTCTGAGATAAAGATACATATATTTTAAACTTTACAACAGTACTCAGTTCAGTAAGTTGTTCCCAGCCGAGCATGACCTTGAGAACAGAAACAGGTGGGAGGTGGCTGAAGGCCACGTGCCCCATTGTGTTCACTCAGGACAGGTGCACGAGAAGGGGAATTCACTGCATTGCAGAAATATAAATTGGTATTTTTTTCTCTGCCTCCTGAACTTACAGAGTTGATTTTGTGTAAGCTAAAAATATTCATGATTAATTCCACTCTACTTGATCAACTTTCAAAAATATAATTGCCTCATAGTTACCCTCAGTAACTGTGCATATGGCTCCCAGGATCAGACCCAAATAACTCCCAACCTCACACAGTCATATCGCTTTCCTGGAGTCTCCAGCCTCCCGTAATAAAGATAGAGGAGTCTCATTTGCAGACATTTTATTGACCTCGTGACCCTTAATGCATACTTGCAGCAAAGAGAAAGTTTTTCGAAATCTCAGGCATATCAATAAACTTTTGCAAAGGATTATTATTCCCCCAAACCATCTCCCATTAAAATATTACCAATCCTTTCTACACACAGAGACCCTCACAATTATAAAGACTCATATCACAATTAATCACTACAACTATTATGAAGGCACATACACACAGGGTAGGGCAAAAATAGATTTAAAATTGTTTGTTTGGAAACTAATACAATAATTAATAAATAAGAATACAAGAATAAATTCTGTGTTTTGTGTACTCATAAGAGTAAACCTACTTTTGTGCCACCTTGTATTTATTTGTGAGGTCTCATCATGTGTACTTGTTATTATTTTTGGATATACTAAGATATTCAGCACCAGCCAATCATCCCTTAAAATGTTGCCATCTGAATCAGTACCCTCCCTGCATCTTGTCCCAGGATTTATTTGTAAGAGTGGTATAAGTCTTTCCCCACATGCACCATCAAAAAGCATCAAAGGAAAATGAAGCATTAATCTTAAATAAGTCTTATATCACATGGAGAAGTAAATACTTTAATTCTAATTAAATAGTTTCCACTCACAAGAGAGGACTACGAAATGTTCTAAGATGAAAGGAAATGCATTGGGAAGTACTAGAAATAAGACAAGGTTCTATCCAGATGGGCAAATCTCCCTATTCAAAGAAAATAAATTCACTTGTTTCACTGAGACAGAAGTGGAATTTCCACTGTACAACTCTGCCCTACAAACAGGAAGGCAGACAGTAAAACAACCCACTCTCTTCAGAGTACTTAATTATTGAAACTGAATATTAATTAATTTATTCAAATAATACAAAGCCCCTACTACATGCCGTGCACTGTACAATCACAGAAAACACAGCAACGGGTAGAGAGACTTAGTCTTAATTTACAACAGTCTAAAATGGCTCTAAGACCTGATGGGGTTTTAAGTACATCAGAGGATCTAGTGACCCACCCCAGGAAACAAAGGCCACATCCTGCTGAGTGACCAGATCCAGCCTACAAGGAGAAGTGTTGCTATTTCCTGGAGATGAGCACTTTTTTTCTGCTCTAGAGAAATCCTAACGGAGACTTGGATAATTCAAATAAGTATGCCAAGAATAGGCTCAGGTTGACATACAAAAATGGCTATGGGTGAAGGGTCTCATATGGATTCTCTGAGTTTATTGAGAGATTGAACAACAACCAGTATATGTATACCCATTTACATATAATTCTCAAATTGGAAGTTGCCATCTCTGACTGAGGAGAAAATTCTCAAATAAGATGTCATCAATGTATATCAAACATCAATTTTACTGCAACTGAACGTGCTTTTTTGATTTAACAGTTAAAAATTATGCTAACAAGTCTGCCACATGATGTAAGGCATGGTGCCTCTCAAAGGAGGTGCCTGAATTCGCATTAGCAGGACCACTGAGACTGATAAAACTCGCCGAGTTGGAGGCCATCCAAAGTATTGGTTGTTAGTGCAGGAGTCGGTATGCTATACTCTCTAGCCTTGACCCAAGTTTAGTTTCAGTTCAAAGCAAAGAGAGTCCTTAGGCTGCCCAGATACCATGGAAGTTTATAGTTGACAGGGAATTGTGAGCATTCTGATGCAGCATTTTGAGGGAAGTAGGACCCTCCTCAAGTGGAGAACTATGATCGAACATTTGGCACTCCGGCGCTGATGGTGAAAATAGAGGACGTGCTCAGTCAGCTGCCCCTACTGTCTAACAGTGGGCAACAACTCGGGAGAAATAAAAATCTACAGAGTCATTGTGACTCTGTGGAAAACAAAGTATTATCCCAATACTGCAGGCCTGCAGAAAGAAAGAGGATGGAATGTTGTAGGGATCTTTACAGCTGAAGTTCCTTGGCTTTAAAAGGCATACTTTTCTAGTGAAAGAGATGAAATTATTGGCTTCAAAGTAAAGGCTAATTGCCACCAGAAATTTGCTCCCACATTCCGGGTCCGCTTGCCTTGACGTTTTCGTTAGGTGCTGCAGAGAGCTCTGAAATGGTGCCTGAATCTGTGCATGACCCACGCAATCTTATTGGGTTGTTTATTTAACACATGTGTGTCCAGTTAGTGTCAATCACAAAAGTTTTAAACAAAGAGGAAAGCCCAGCGGTGTGCTGAGTAACTGCTCCAAACTGACTGGTTGATTGAGTGCTCTCTGAGTCTAATCTTCCTCCTCCATAACTTAAGGATTTCAATAGCTACCATGCAGTGTTGCTTTTTTCAGTCTTTTCTTCCCAGTGTTCAAGGAGTGCTTGCCTAGTCATCTCATGCTATTTTAACAACACTGTGAGAGATGGTTTTAATTTTTAAAGTCTATTTCCCTTTATTTTTATGTTTTTTCCCATAAGGAGGACCAAAAAGTTATGCAACAGAAAAAAATAATCCTAAGAAGGAACCAAAGAGAAGGTTTTTCTGTAGCATTACATCCGGAAGAGCTTACTTTATATTTATGAGGCCATTTTCATTAACCCATCTGCAAAATGAAGATGTTGATAGCTATCATGGTTACCAACTACAACAGGGATAACTGAATGTGGGGGAGGATACATCACAAACCTGGGAATTTATAAAGTATTATAGAAAACTAGAATATTAGTACTCATTTAAAGTGCTGCAGCAACAGACCAGGCTGGAGTGGCTCCGTGGATTGAGTACCGGCCTGAGAACCAAAGGGTCTCCAGTTCATTCCCAGTCAGGGTGCATGCCTGGGTTGCAGGCCAGGTCCCCACTAGGGGGCCTGTGGGAGGCAACCAAACGTTGATGTTTCTTTCTCCTTCTCCCTCCCTTCCTTCTCTAAAAATAAATAAGTAAAATCCTTAAAAAATAAATAAAATGCTGCAGGAACATTCAAATACACATCAGAAAGTGACAAGAATCATCAAGTTTTGTTACTTTACTGCTTTCGTTTCTGACTCTTCCTGTTTCTCCTATTTCGCATTCCTACTGTCTGTTTAAATCCATACGGGTCCCTCAGGTCTCAGCTGTGGGGTCCCGTCCCCCAGGAAGCCTCTCTCTGGATTGCCTGTCCTTGATCAGAAATTACCTTCACTTGCACTACCCAGAGGACAAGGCCTAGCTCTACCGCAGTATGTGAACCATGAACACATTGCCACTTACCCTCTGTCTCCCCTTAGAATGATGCGAAGCTCATCTTCAGCCTTCTGGGATGTTGCAGTTACTTACAATGAGTACTCAGTATGTTGTTCATGGTATACCCAATATCTATTATGTTGCTCTTATTGTTCCTAAATATCCTTTCTTTGGCTTGTTATGGAAAATTTTACTTGTGAATTTGAATAAAATCCAGAGATTCGGCAGGCAAGGGGACATAATACTGGGGTGTCTTTTGCCTTTAGTGTTTCTCAGTGGAGAAAGCCATCACTATCATCACTGATAATAAGAACGCTTATTGATCACTTATTAAAGCATTTAGAGCACATGCCAACGTTCAATACATTTCAAATTTTTATATTTTCTACAGAGAAATTTGTCAAGAGAAAAGAAAGCAGCAACTCACCCTTAGGCTTTTCACTGTCTTCTCATAGTCTTTCAAATGCTGAGAAAGCAGCAACATTTATGT
>PVKM010010881.1:0-34165 GCA_004027735.1 Carollia perspicillata
CTTGGGTCCACCTTCTTTGGGACTCTCTGAGCTTCCTGGACTTCCTGGAAGTCTATTTCTTTTACCATATTGGGGAGGTTCTCCTTTATTATTTGTTCAAATAAGTTTTCCACTTGTTGCTCTTCCTCTTCCCCTTCTGGTACTCCTATAATTCAGATGTTGGAACGTTTAAAGATGTCCTGGAGGTTGCTAAGCCTCTCCTCATTTTTTTGAATTCTTTTTTCTTCATTCTTTTCTGTTTGGTTGTTTCTTTCTTCCTTCTGGTCCATTCCATTGACTTGAGTCCCAGTTTTCTTCCCACCACTATTGGTTCCCTGTGCATTTTCCTTCATTTCACTTAGCGTAGCCTTCATTTTTGCATCTAATTTGCGACAAAATTTAACCAATTCTGTGATCATCCTGATCACCAGTGCTTTGAACTGTGCATCTGATAGGTTGGCTGTCTCTTGGTCACTTAGATGTATTGGCTCTGGGGCTTTGATCTATTCTTCCATTTGAGCCATTTTTTGGGGGTCTGATCAAGCCTGTTATGTAGTGAGGGTCATAGCCTTAGGTGTTCATAAGGGCCAGGCGACCAGTTGCTGGGTTGTGAGGCTGTATGTGGGGGCGGGGTCAGAGAGGGAACAATGGTGCTTGCTCCACTCTCTGTCGGATTTCAGTACCTTCTGCCACTTCCTACAAACAAATTGGGCCCTTCTGATGCTGGTTTCTGGGAGGGCAGACTTGTGTACATTCTAGGACCCTGTGGGTCTCTCCTATGAACTTTCATGTGATACTGGGAGTCTCTCCTGGCACCTCAACCCCCACAAGTGTTTTCAGTTGGTGCTTTTAAGCTTTATTTCCTGGTGCTGAGGCCCTGGGTAGCGTGGTCTCTCTCGCTGCCCATTTTTGTCTGCTTTATCTGTGAGCAAATGTGTGTCTGCAGTCAGACAGCCCCCTTGCATGCCTCACTGAGTCTGCTTATCACCTCCCTGTGCCCCAGGTCTGCCAGCCGCCGCTTCTTCCTGCCCCGACTCCTCTCAGCTGGCCACTGACTCTGCCCCTCTTACCGGTCCGGATGAATGGTTGTTGGACTTCCGTACAGTTCAATTTTCTGTCAGTTTTGGTTGTTTTTATGTTGCTAAATTTTTGTTGTCCTTAGTTTTGGTTGTCTGAGGAGGCACAGTGTTTCCACCTACACCTCCATCTTGGTCGGAAGTCCCTTAGCCCATTTTTTAATTGGACTATTTGACTTCCTGGTGTTGAGTTGTATGAGCTCTATATATTTTGGAGGTCAAATCTTACTGAGGTATCATTGGCAAATACATGTTCCCATACGACTGGTTCCCTTTCCATTTTAATGATGTATTCTTTGGCAACGCAGAAGCTTTTTAGTTTGATGTAGTCCCATTTATTTATTCTTTCTTTTATTTCCCTTGCCCTAGAGAATATATTGGCAAAAATACTACTGAGTGGGATATCTGAAATTTTATTGCCTGTGTTTTCCTCTAGGACTTTCATGGTATCATGGCATATATTTAAGTTTTTTTATCCATTTTGAGTTTATTCTGGTGTATGGTGTAAGTTGGTGGTGTAGTTTCATTTTTTTTTTTTTTTTTTGCATGTACCAGTCCAGTTTTCCAAACACCATTTATTGAAGAGGCGATTTTTACTCCATTGTATGCTCTTACTCCCTTTGTCAAATATTAATTGACCATAGACACATGGGTTTATTTCTGGGCTCCCTATTCTTTTCCATTGATCTATGTGTCTGTTCTTATGCCAGTACCAGTGGCCTTGTAGTATAGTCTGATGTCAGGTATTGTGATCCCTCTTACATTGTTCTCCTTTCTCAAGATTGCTGAGGCTATTTGTGGTTGTTTTTAGTCCTATATACATTTTTGAAATATTTGTTCTAAATCTGTGAAACATGTCATTTGTATTTTTAGGGATTGTGCTGAATCTATAATTTGCTTTGGGTAGTATGGACATTTTAATGATGTAATTCTTATAATCTATGAACATGATATATGCTTCCATTTGTTTGTATCTTCCTTAATTTTTTTATTCCATCTTCTGTAGTTTTTCAAGTACAGGTCTTTTACTTCTTTGGTAAATTTATTCCTAAGTACTTTATTTTTCTTGTTGCTACAGTAAATGGGATTTTTTCCCTAGTTTCTGTTTCTGATATTTCATTGTTGGTATACAGAAATGCCTTTGATTTCTAAATACTGACCTTGTATCCTGCTGTTTTGTGAAATTCACTTACTAGGTTGAGTAGGTTTTGGTGGATTCTGTGGGTTTTTTTATGTTCACTATCATGTCATCTGCATACACGTACAGTTTTATTTCCTCCTTTCCAATTTGGATTCATTTTATTTCTCTCTCTCGTCTTATTGTTGTGGCTGGAACTTCCAATACTGTGTTGAATAAAAATGGTAAAAGTAGACACCATTGTCTTGTTTCTGATCTTAGGGGTGAAGCTTTTAGATTTTGCCCATTGAGTACAATGTTGGCTGTAGGTTTCTCATATATGGCCTTTACTATGTTGAGGTATGTTCCATCTATTTCCACTTTGCTGAGCACTTTTATCATAAATGGGTGCTATTGTTCATCAAAAACTTTTTCAGCATCTATTGATATGATCATGTGAGTTTTGTCTTTTATTTTGTTTATGTGGTGTATTACATTTATTGATTAGTGAATGTTATACCATCCTTGCATCCCTGGGATGAATCCCAGTGAATCACTGTGTATGTTCTTTTTACTGTATTGCTGGATCTGCCTTGCCAAAATTTTGTTGAGGATTTTAGCTTCTATGTTTTTCAGTGATATTGGCCTGTAGTTTTCTTTGTTGTGTCTTTCCCTGGTTTTGGAATTAGGGTAATACTGGCCTCATAAAAATAGTTTGTGAGTCTTTGCCCTTCTTGGATTTTTTGGAATAGTTTGAGGATAGGAGTTAGCTCTTCCCTAAATGTTCGGTTAAATTCTCTTGTGAAGCTGTCCAGTTTAGGGCTTTTGTGTGCCAGGAGTATTTTGATTACTGCTTCAACTTCACTAGTTGTTATCAGTCTATTCAATGCTTTCTGCTTCTTCTTGATTCAGTTTTGGAAGATTATATGTTTTTAGAAATGTGTTCATTTAGCCAGGTTTCAAATTTCTTGGCATATTGTTTTTCATAGTAATTTCTTACAATTCCTTGTATTTCTGTGGTATCCGTTGTAATTTCTCCTCTTTCATTTCTGATTTTATTAATTTGGGTCCTCTCTTTTTCTTGATGAGTCTGGTTAAAGGCTTGTCAATTTTGTTTATCTTTTCAAAGAACCAGCTCCTGGATTTATTGATCCTTCGAATTGTTCTTTTAGTCTCTATGTTATTTAATTCTGCTCTGATTTTGATTATTTCCTTCCTCCTACTTGCTCTGTGCCTCGTTTGCTCTTGTTCCTATAGTTCTTGTAGATGTAAAGTTAAGTTATTTATTTGAGATTTTTCTATCATTTTTAGGTAGAACTTGTCTGGCCACAAACTTCCCTCTCAGGACTGCCTTTGCTGTGTCCCAAGTTTTGGGCTTTTGTGGGTTCATTTTCATTTGTTCCAGAAACTTTTTGATTTCACTTACCTCATTGTTAATCCATTCATTATTTAATAGTGTGCTATTTAGTCTCCATGGATTTGACTGTTTTTGAGTTTTTTCCTTGAGGTCGATTTCTAGTTTCAAGCCATTGTGATCTGAGAAGATGCATGATGTGATTTCAGTTTTCTTGTATTTGTTGAGACTTGTTTTGTGTCCTACCATGTGGTCTATCTTTGAAATGTTCCACATACATTTTCAAAGAATATATTTTTCTTTTTTGGGGTGAAATGTTCTGTGTAAATAAATTAAGTCCATTTGATCTTGAGTGTTGTTCAATGCCACAATATCCTTGTTGATTCTTTGCTTGGAAGATCTATCCATTGTTGACAGTGGGGTGTTAAAATCTCCTACTGTGAGTGTGTTGCTGTCAATATCTTTTTTGAAGTCCTCCAAGATTTTCCTTATATATTGGGTGCATATATGTTTACAAGGGTTATACTTCTTGATGGATTATTCCTTTAAGTATATGTAGTGTCTATATGTAGTGTCCTTCTCTGTTTCTTTTTATGGCCTTTGTCTTAAAATCTATTTTGTTTGATATAAGTATTACTCCCCAGCTTTTTTTTTCACGCCTGTTTGCCTGGAATATTTTTTCCCATCCCTTCACTTTCAGTCTGTATAGATCTTTTGTTCTGAGGTGGGTCTCTTGCAGACGGCATATATGTGGGTCCTATTTTCTTATTCATTCAGCTACCCTACACTTTCTAAATGGAGCACTTAATCCATTTACATTTAAGGTTATTGATAAGTACTTATTCATTGCCATTTTTCCCTTTGTACCTGTGTTCCTATCCCTCTCTTTTTAAAAAATTTTCTTAAAGCAGTCTCTTTAGCATGTCTTGCTGATTTGGTGGAGATATATTCTTTAAGCCTGTTGTGTTTTTTTTTTAAATCTGGGAAATTCCTTATTTCACCTTCCATTTTAAATGAGAGGCTTGCTGAGTAGAGTAATCTTGGTTGCAGATCTTTGCTTTTCATTACTTGGAATATTTGTTGCCATTCCCTTCTGGCTTTTGTAGTATTTCCGTTGAGTAATCAGCTGAGAGCCCTGTTGGAGCTCGCTTGTATGTTACTAGCTGTTTCCCTTATTGTCTTTAAAATTGCAATTTTAACTATGATGTTTCTTAGAGTCTTTGGGTTCATCTTCATTGGGATGCTTTGTGATTCCTGGACTTGTGTGACTTTTTTTTCTCATGATGTTGGGTTTTTTTGTCATTACTTTTTGAAACAGGTTTTCTATCTCTTGATCCTCCTTTTCTCCTTCTGGTATCACTATGACATGGATATTATTATATTTCATGTTGTCCTACAGATCCCTTAAACACTCTTCATTCTTTTTTTTAAAGATTTTATTTACTTATGTCCAGAGAAGGAGGAAGGGAGGGAGAAAGAGAGGGAGAGAAACATCAACGTGTCATTGCCTCTCACATGGCCCCCACTGGGGACCTGGCCTGCAACCCACGCATGTGCCCTGACTGGAAATCGAACCGGCAACCCTTTGATTCACAGCTCATGCTCAGACCACTGAGCTACACCAGCCAGGGCCACTCTTCATTCTTTTCGAGTCTTATTTCATTTTGTTGCTCCATTTGGGAATTTTCTCTACCATATCTTCCAGCTCACTGACTCAGTTCTCTGCTTCATCTAACCTGCTTTTAATTCCTTCTGCTATGTTCTTCGTCTCAAATATTATATTTTTCATTTCCTTCTGACTCTTATCGATAGCTTCTGTGTCCTTTTTCATGCTGGTATAGTTTATAGTAAGTTCCTTGTAGCTTCCCTGGAGTTCTTTGTAGTTCTCGCTGGGGTCATGGAGTATCCTTACAACCATTATTTTGAACTCAATGTCTTATAGTTTTCTTGCTTCTATTTCATTTAGCACTCTTTCTGGTGTTTCTTCCTATACTTTTGATTGGGGGTTGCTTCTTTGTTACCTCATTTTAGGTGACTCTTCTTGTTTTTTTCTGCTTCTGAGTTTGATCAGCTTTGACTCCCTGTCTTCATAGTATGAACTTCTGTGGTAGGAGAACTGTGGTATTAAGTGGTGCAATCTCCTTGGTCTCCTGAACTCGATGCTCTTGGAATGTGCTTTATGCCATTTATTAGTTCTCCGATATAATTGGGTTTCAGTTGTTGTTGGGTTGTTATTGGTGGGTCCATTCCTCCAGCTGTCTGACTGAGAATCACTCTGCCCACCACGTCTTGTATGCTGTTGTACAGGTGCTGCGAGAACAAAATGAAGCAGCCTAGGAAACAAACCCATACCCACAATCACACTATTGACAGCAAATGAGCCAATATTAATCTCTTTACACAAATAAGAATGCAAAGAGATTAAGACTATTATAAGGATGGAAAAATGAATATGAGATGACTAACTGAAAGAAAAATGATTTTGAGAGTGTTGAAGGAGGAGCAATAATAAGAGTAGGGAAGAGACAAGGGAAAGAGAGAAAGAAAAATTTACATCATATATAAAGAAATGAGGGAAGAAGGCATAATGGAGTAGGAAAAGGGGAGCATATAGTATTATATTTAAACAGATATTTAGAGTTCTGGCCAAGATGGGGGCGTAGGTAGAAATGCTTTGCTTCCTTGCACAACCAAAAGAAGGATAACAAGGAATTTAAAAACAAAAACAACCAGAAGTTCCAGAAAATCAAACTACATGGAATCCGACAACCAAGGAGTTAAAACATTCATCCTAGCAGTGTGAAAACATTTGTCCACACTGCTAGGAGGGGTGGAGATGGGCAGCCGGGGCCAGAGAGGATGTGTGGCAAGGCAGCAGACTGTGGGCTACACAGGGGCTGGCTGACAGAGTGGTCCCACTTTTGTGTGTGGATAAGCCAGGAGGAACAACTGGGGAACGAGATAGACTGTACAACCCAGGGTTCCAGCACAAGAAACTAAAGACTCGAAACCTCTGAATGTAAGAAGCTGTGGGGGTTGTAGTAGCAGGAGAAATTCCTAGTCTCTCAGGAGAGTCCATTGGAGAGGCCCATGAGGTCCTAGAATGTACACAAACCCACCCAACTGGGAATCGGCACCTGAGAGGGCATAATATGCTTGTGGGAAACAAGAGAAGTGATGGAAAATGGGGCAAGAGCAGTGCAAGTGGCATTGTTCCCTCCCTGACTCCTCCCCCACATACAGTACCACATTGCAGCAAAGAGGGTTGCCCTGCCCTGGCGAATACCTAAGGCTCTGCCCCTTACAGTCTAACAGGTGCGCCGAGACAAAGAAATATGGATCAAGTAAAAGAACAAATGAAAACTCCAGGAAAAGAACTAAGCAATGAGGAGAATAGGCAACCTATTACATACAGAGTTCAAAACAGTTGTAATCAGGATACTCACAGAAATGACTGAGTTCAGTTACAAAATGAAGGAAGAAATGAAGACCATCCAAAGTGAAATAAAGGAAAATATACAGGGAACCAACAGTGAAAGGAAGGTAACAAGACTCAAATGAGCCCAGCCAGCCCTCTTGCATCTCCTCTGCCTTCCATACCAGTCTCGTTGTGGTGAAGTGTTTTCTTCTGTCCTTGGTTATAAGGCCTCACTCTAGCTATTATTCAGTTGGTTATTCTGGATGATTTCTCTACAATTTAGCTGTAAATCCAGATTCATCCTAAAAGGAGGTTAGTGTAGCTTGTACTTACTCCTCTGCTATCTTGGATCCACTGCAACTTCTAGTAAATTAAAATATCTAGGCATTGGACATCAATAGCTGTTAACATCACAAAAAGAGAAATAAGTAATCATTATGAGTTCCTGATAAAGAACATAAAGGGATCTAACATGAATCTAATCAATCCCCTGAATCCAGCTGTCAATTGGTAGGAAACACAAAGGGCTGAGGAACACACCGATCTTCCTTAGGGAATTCTGCCTATGAGTCAAATCCTCTAGATTCTGTAACAGATCAGTCATAAGGACAAGAAACAGATAAAGCTGGAAACCTGTGGATCAAAAGGAATTTAGAAGACACATACAGTGTTTGTTTTTAATGGGTAGTTTTAAACTATAGTGTCTAAGAATGTACACTTTGGTGTAAATATAAGGAAGCGGTTATTATGAATGTCAGGACGAAGGTTACTTTTGAAGGAAGGGAGGAAGTTACAGTTGGGATAGAGTACTTGGTGAGCTGCTGGAGTGGAAGGCAAAATTCTGTTTCTAAACCTAGATGGTAGATGCATAGGTGTTTGCCTTACACCAACTCATTGAACTCGTTAAGCATTACATATTTTTTTGGTGTGGCCTTCTGTATCTTTGGTTTTGTATTCTTGTATCTTTATTTACAACATAAAGGTTAAAGAAAAGAATATCTCCTGTCATCCAAACTAATGAACAAGAGGCTTAGGCAGAGAGGAGAAAGAAAGGAGTTTCATATATTTTTAAAGTTTTTTTTCCTTTTCACTACTGTATACCAGGCTCTGGTCTAGGGCATTTCACAGATTTTATCTTAATATTCAAAATTACTATCCCTGTTTAACTGCGTCTCAGGGAGGTTAAATAACTCACCCTTGGTAATGTGTAGCAGAGTAGATATTCAAGTCCAAACCTGATCTGGTTCCAAAGTGCAGACTCTTGCTTTCCTCACTGGCTGCTGTTGGCAAGTGGAAGTGTAGGTTGTACACTAATTTCTTTCTAAATTCAATGTCTATAATATCTATCCTTCAGTTAGTAACTCTTCTGAAAAGTTATGTGCTTTGTGTATATTAAATATTATTTGGGAATGTGTATATTAAATTATCTTCATCCACTGATCTACCTTAAAAAAACAATTATATTACTCATTCTAACAGAAAAAAATGATAGTTCTGAGAAGATAACATCATATATGAAAATAAGGTAACATTTAAATCTCCTGTTTTTAGGGGAATTATTTTTCTAGTGAAACATGAATAAAGATATTTGAAATGAGTTTCAAATATAGTCCAGCAGCTGAGCAGTACCAGAACAATCTTAAACATACAGAAATACAAGGTACAAGAAGGTATTTTATTTTCAATATTTTATGTGGTGTTGACTTTAGCCATGAACAATAAATAAATTTGGATTAGACATGTCTGTAGGTTTCATTGGCTGTAGTTTTATTTTATTTTTAAAATTTTATTGGCAACATTGGTTAATTATATAATTTTCAGATGTACAAGATTATAATTTGACATCTGTGTACTTTACTGCATCCCCACCACCTTAAGTCTAGTTCCCTATTGTTACCTGCAGTTTGATTTTAGAAAGTTGGGTTTATATTTATAGTTTTTAAAATTATTTTTCTTTATTTTTCTATTGTTTATGCTATTACAGTTGTCCCCACTATTTCCCATTTATCCATCTCAACCCAGTCCCCACTCCTCTCCTCCCTCAGGCTATCATGACACCATAGTCTGGGTCCATGGATCATTTATATATGTTCTTTGGCTAATACCTTTACCTGCCTTTCAGTCCCCTCTCCCCACTCCCTTCTGACAGATGTCATTCTGTTCCATGTATCTCTGCCTCTGTTTCTAGTGTGTTCATTAGTTTATTTTGTTCATTAGATTCTGCATATAAGTGAGATCATACAGTATGGAGCTTCCTCAAAAAAGTAAAAATGGACCTCCCTTTGACCTAGCAATCCCACTTCTTAGAATACATCCCAAGAATCCCAAAACACCAATTCAGAAGAATATATGCACTTATGTGTTCATAAATGTTATTTACAATAGCCAAGATCTGGAACAGCCCAAGTGTCCATCAGTAGATGAGTGGATAGAAATGCTGTGGTACACTTACAGAATGGAATACTAAATGGCAGTAAAAAAGGAGGAACTCTTCCCTTTTGCTACATGGATGGACCTGGAGAGTATTATGCTAAGTGAAATAAGCCAGTCAGAGAAAGACAAATGCCAATATTTATAGGTTTAGTTTTGATTGGATTTTAATAGTTTATAGCTTTTAATTTTGATTTTGATTTATTTTTCTTAGCATTTTATCTGTTGATCATTTATTTATATATTAAAAAATTTTTGCTAAGAGTTTATTTGAGCCAAACTGAGGATATATGACAGGGAGCAATATCTTAAATGCCCTGGAGAATAAGTTTTGTAGGTCTTTTTTCTCAATCAACTTTTAAATTAATTAATTTTAAAGTCATTTTTAATTACAATTGACAAACATTACTCTATTAGTTTCAGATATACATTACCCAGTGATTAGATATTACATAACTTACTAAGTGATCATCCTGATAAATCTCACACTCATCTGACTTCATATGTAGTTATTAGAATATTATTGACTGTATTCCCTAAGCTGTACTTTACATCCCCATAACTATTTTGTAACAACCAATTTGCACTTATTAATCCCTTCACCTTTTTCACCAATTTTATCAATGCCCTTCCCATCTGGCAACCATCAAAATGTTCTCTATCTATGGGTCTATTTCTGTTTTTCTTGTTTGTTTATTTTGTTTTTTAGGTTCAATTGTTGACAGTATGTGTGTATTGTCATTTTATTGTTCATATTTTTTATCTTTTTTCCCTCTTCTTCTTAAAGAAGACCCTTTAACATTTTATATCATACTGGTTTTGTGGTGATGAACTCTTTTAGTTTTTTTCCTGCCTGAGAAGCTCTTTATCTGTCCTTCGATTCTAAATGAGAGCTTTGCTTGGTAGAATAATCTTGGTTGTAATCCCTTGCTTTTCATCACTTTGAATATTTCTTGCCAATCCCTTGTGTCCTGCAAAGTTTCTTTTTAGATATCAGCTGACAGTCTTAAGGGTTAAGACAGTCTTAAGTCTTGTAGGTAACTAACTGCTTTTCTCTTGCTGCTTTTAAGATTCTCTCATGTCTTTAATCTTTGGCATTTTAATTATGATGTATCTTGGTGTGGGTCTCTTTAAATTCATCTTGTTTGGGACTCTGTGCTTCATGGACTTGTATGTGTACTTCTCTCAGCAAGTTAGGGAAGTTTTCTGTCATTTTTTCAAATAGGTTTTCAATTTCTTGTGCTCTCTCTTGTCCTTCGGCACCCCCATGATGTGAATGTTGCTATGCTCTAAATTGTCCCAAGGGTCCTACAGTATCCTGATTTTTTTTTTTTTTTTTTTTTTTTTGCTGTCTGATTGTGTGTTTTTTACTTCCTTATATTTCAACTTGCTGATTTGATTCTTGGCTTCATTTGCTCTACTATTGATTCCCTGTAAATAATTCTTCATTTCAGTTAGTGTATCTTTTATTTCTGACTGGTACTTTTTATGCTGTTGAGGTTCTCACTAAGTTCATTGAGCATCCTTATAACCAGTGTTTTGAAATTTGCATCTAGTAGATTGCTTGTTTCCATTTTGTTTAGTTATTTTTCTGGAGGTTTTTTGTTTCTCATTTGAGATATGTTTCATCATCTCCTCATTTTGTCAGCCTTTTAGCCTTTCTGTGTTTGTTTCTATGTATTAGGTAGAGCTGCTGCCATCTCCTAGGCTTAGTAGAATGGCCTAATATAGTAGGTGTTCTGTAGAGTCCAGTGGCATGGCCTCCCAGTCACCCAAGTGGGACCCTCAAGTTACACTCACCACATACACACTCCTGTGTACATATACACTCCTATTGTAGTTTGGCCTTGACTGTTCTAGGCAAATAAATGGGAGAGATTTATCCCCAGGCCAGGTTGCTGCATGGACTGGCTTTGACCACCGGCAACCATAGAGGATCATCTGGCAGGGACCTACCCCATAGAGCAGGACTTACTTTTGTGGGGCTCTGGTGCCCACTGATTTCACCCCTTGAGTTTGTTGCTTGCAGAGGTAGTTGGGTATTAGTGCTTCAGTGTGGTCTAAAGCTGTGCATTGGGTGTGCTGGCTCTGGGGCTTTTCTGGCAATGAGGTCATGGTCAGCTGCCGCCTGTGTTCTTCCAGGGTCACCTGGCATGAACCACAAAGTGGTGTGTAGACGGCTCCTTTTTGTGCTGGGCTTGGTGGTGCCCAGCTAAGGCTAAATTGTGAACCAAGGGTGGCTGCTGCTATGCCGGGCCTGGGACCACTTAGCAAGAGGTACAGGGCATGCTGAGGCCAGATGCTGCATCTTTGAGAGATTTTAGGAAAATCTGAAGCATGAGCTAAGACAGTCCATTCTGTGGAAAAGCCACTCACTGGAAACAGACTCAAAAGTTGGGTGGGGTGGGGCAAACAGTGAACTCCAGGATGATGAAGTTTCAGATATGGTGCTTCCCTGCCATCTCTGTAGAGGGAGGGCTCATCTATGTGTCCTCCTGTGGCCTGCCAGCACTTCTGTCTGGGAGAAAGCCGTCCCCCAGCTCTCCCCATGATGTTGGACAATTTAGTTCTTCTCTCTACATTTCTGGTGCCTTTCAAGCTGCTGCCCCAGTGCTGGAACTAAGAGAGTGAGTCCTAATTTGGTCTGTGCATGGGTCTTTTAAGAGGAATAGCCTGGGACTCCAGAAGCCCTCTGTATCCCTTAGCCTCAATCCCCACTGGTTTTAACAGCCAGAAGTTATGGGTACTTCTTTTCCTGGCACTGGAACCCTGAGCTGGGTGGCCTGGTGTAGGTCTGCAACCCCTCCTTCTCGTGGGGCATCTCCATATCTGAGATAATCCCTCCCGATTTTTATCTGCCACATGTGGGTGTAGGACAATCTCATTTCTTGTCTCTGCCCTTTGTACCAGTCTCATATGCCTCCTTCTTTAATTCCCTAGTTGTAGGACTTGTATTTAGCCAGATTTCAAGCAGTTGTGAATGATGGTTATTCTGTAGTTTAGTTGTAATTTTGGAGTGGTTATAGGAGGCAGCAAGTCCCACTTTTCTTTATGCTGCCATCCTTGATAACTTTATTTGTACTTTTAATTTACAAGGAGCTGACTTCTTCTGTTCTCTCTGTGTTTGATTTTTCTACTCCTTTTTATTTTTACTGTGAGGCAATCAGGGAAGATTTCATGAAAAAATGAATGAAAATACTTAAACTAAGCGTATAAATTGAGTTTGTTCTGTAATTTTATTTTTATTTTTCAATTGCAGTTTACTTTCAATATTATTTTTGTATTGTTTTAAGGTTGGTTCTGTAATTTTAAAAGAGTGTTATAACTAAAAAATAACTACATAAATATACTTGAAACATATTCTTTATTTTGAGCATTTTAGAGAATGGCTTCTCAAATATGGTATTTTGACTTAACACCAAAATCACCTAGATGTTTACTTTTAAAAGCATATGTCCCTGGCCAAGAGCATACTTCCTAAGTCCTACCCAACCTTTCTGCATCAGAATCTCTGCATTTTTAAGTGCATCTACCTAGAATTTGATTCTTACCCATTTTCACTTTATTTCACTTGTTTGTATTTTTTATCTATAGTGTCTGTTAAGAATATGTAGAGGTCCGTTGGCCACTTAAAGGTTTATTTGGTAGACCATTTGCATGTTTTTGAAACAGAACTCTGATGTAAGTTGTTGGAGATCTTGACAGCATAAATACTTTTACTAACAAATGATTTCTGAATGATTCTCAGCAGCATTATCAAAGACATTAAGATATGCTGTTATGCAGTGTGTATCTAGTAAAGGACTAAAAAAAGGAATAAAGACTCAATTTTTTTCCAGAATGAGCATCAGTTATCCAGTCATTAACCTTTCTGTTTGTGTGGCTTAAGATAACAGTAATTTCCATCTTTTCCTGACAAGTGATTGTTCCCTGTTTTGTTTAATATGCCAGCAGCAGGAAATTCTCTCTTGAAGCAAACTGTTCCTTACAATTATGCACAATTTGCCTCTATTATTTCCATTTATTCTAGTTCAGCCCTACTGATAACAATTAAGCTTTAACATACCAGTGTGGACCCAGTAACCAAGTCAAAATAAAAGTGTTGGGGAAGGGAATACGAAGGCAGTGCTGAAATAGAGAGGAATGGGCAGAGAAAAACCCAGAAGGGAGCATGAGTGCTGGAGAAAATTATTTGATAATTTTGCTCTTCATGACCTAGTCAAAATATTCTATGGAATGTCATGTCAGTGCTGACAGAGCACTCACCTTTGTCATCCCTATCACCCCACCTTACACCATGAGTCCCTTCTCATTCCATTTTCATGCTGATTCCAACTACTTTCTCATCTTGGAAAACTATCCTCTATTGATAGCACTTGAGCCCTAGATTGTCACCAATTTTTATGAGGGATTCTTAGTATTAGACCAAAAGCTGGATTCTACCACTGAGGCATATCTAAAGCTACCTCCCTGTTACATGCATCCCAAGTAATACATTGCACAAGTGATTCCTCAAGAGAACAGTTGATTGAACTATAAGGATGAAAATGCAAGGAGCACGTATCAGCTCTGACATGTGAAGAGTTTAGAAGTCTTCACTTCTACCTTACATAATAAATAGCTGACCAAAAGGAAAAACAGTAACTTTCTTGGAAAGCAAAAAATCAGTGGGAAGTTTGTGGGTTTTTTTAAATCAGATAATTGAGATTGCTACCCCAGAATATGGAGAGATAGGGAAACCCAGAAAGCCAAAGCTGAGATCTGTTTACCTGGAGCAGAATCAAGATGGAATCTTTGTTGGTATTTCACTGTGAAGATCCTAGAAAAACCCTGTCTTGATTCTGGCAGGAAGAGAAGAGTAACCATTATGAAATATACCTGGAGCCTATCTTAACATCCCCACTCAGTGAGGAGAGAGGGAAAGCAGAACGAAGAAATCAGGGGAACAAAGAAATCAGGGATAGGGGCTGTGGAGTGCAAGCAATATCCTTGCTGGTCCTGGTATAAATTTCATAGTCAGTGTCCTTGAGTTGGCCATTAGATTGAATTCCTGTGTCTGTGAGCCTTGAAGTCAGGCTGCTCCTTAGGTTCACATAGGAACTGAAATTGCTGATTTTAGTACAGGATATGGGGGGCAAAAACTTTTAACATGCAAGTTTTAGTTTTCAGAGATCAAGTTAGAGTAACAAGCTGGGTTTAACATTTACTAAGATTAATATAGGTAGCTTTATGTAAGTATAGCATATTTATATCCCCGTTGCGCATACATACAATGGAATATTACTCTGGCATAAAAAAGAATGAAATTTTACCTTTCGTGACAGCATGGATGGACCTAGAGAGTATTGTGCTAAGTGAAATGTGTTTGAGAGAGCAAGACAAATACTGTATGATTTTGTTTATGTGTAGAATCTAAAAAGCGAAATAAATGAATAAACAAAACAGAAACCGACTCAGATACATAAAACAGACTAACAGTTGCCAGAGGATAAGGGAGTTGGAGGCCTGGGTAAAATAGGTGAAGGAACTAACTACAAATTGGTAGTAACAAAATAGTCTCAGGTATGTAAAGTACAGCATAGGAAATAAAGCCAATGATACTGTAATAACTGTGCATGGTGCCAGGTGGCTATTTGAAATATTGGGGATATTTGAGATATTTGAAATAAACTTTGTAAAAGTTTATGATTGTCTAACCACTACACTTTACACCTGAAACTAATACACAATAACAGTGAATGTAAACTGTAATTGAAAATTAAAATTAAAAAATTTTAGAATATGTGTGTGTGTGTGTGTGTGTGTGTGTGTGTGTGTGTGTGTATTATTTGGGATATCAATATATCATATGGGAGAATATATAGGAGAAATCCACTTCAGTTCTTATGAGGTGTAGTTCAGCTACTCCCAACTAAATGGTTTGTTTTCATTTAATGAGCCTACATGTATGATTGCTTTTTTTCTCATTGCTTTTTGTATAGAAACTGAGTACCAAATTTATTGTTTATTGCTAACAACTGTATACAGGACCTTATGGCATATGACTGTACTGTTCTTCCTTTGGCTTCATTATTTTCTGCTGCTGCTATTTTTCTTTCCTTAACACCATCAGTAATTTATATTTTTATTTTCCTCTATTGTAGTGTGTTGGTAGCACTCTTAAATCCCTTGGGAGAGGATTTAAACATTAAGCTTGCTCATGGGTATATGGTTACTCATGGTTATTACTCATGGGTAAACCCAGTGTGTTAAGAACAGTAATTAGGAAGTCATCTGACTTGGGTTCTCAAGTAGGCTGGGACATTAACTCTCTATTTGTTTTTAAAGACTCAATTTCTCCACTTGCAAAATGAAAGAACTATATAATTTGTAAGGTCATAAAGCAAGTATTTGTGTCAGTCTTTTACCACTATGTGAAAGCTCTCTGACAGCAGAAATTGTCCTTAATTCCTTACATTTTGCAGAGCATTTTACACAGTGCTGAATACCTGTTAGAATCTTAATACATTTTTTAATTGAACATTTTTCCAAGCACTTGTTTCTGTATATGGAGACATTGCTGTTTGCATTTTCAAGTTTGGATCAGACTGTCATTTTTACTAAAAGACAGAAAGGTGCATTTATTTTACATGATACTGAGGAGTGTTGAAAAGTATGTAGACTGTTCTCTGCTGCAAGCATTGTAAGCTATTTGCATATACCAGTATCTTAGGACTTTATGTAGGGCCTGGGCAAATAAGTGGCTACCCTTGTGCCAAAATCTGTAGTGTTTTATTGGGCTCACTTATCAACTGAGTTACTATAACTTCTGTAGTATACACGATGCAGTAATATAAGATTGTCAGGCATTCTGGGAGGAGATAGCAAATGTACATATGTGTTACCAATGAAAGGCTAGTGTAGAAGCAATGTAAGAGGATTGAACTTGGAGTTCTTTCTGGTTCTGGCTCTGTCTCTGATATTTATTTTTGAAACAGTAAAATTCTTGTTTTTAAAAATCTGATTACAACATTTTACACAGAAATTTTTGATCTTTTAACTTAGAAAATCACTATACCTTTCAGTCTTTAGATTCTTCGTCTTCACACTGAGGAGTTTCCACAAGGCGATTGCTGCAGTCCTTTCCAGAACATTCGAGAGCTCGTATGCCTTAACTACTAGGTTGAAGATGACTGGCTTTGCTTGGAATTACTGATGTGTGATCAAAGTATGAAGAATCACAATCACATTCATAGCTTGAGCCTAGATTACTGAGAGAATATTTTCTCCCAGATAGTACTTCTGCAAACATTGCCTTTTCCTTTAGCTCTTTAAGCACTGTCAGTAGTGTTACCTCCTCGACAGATTCACTTTAGGGTCTTCAGGGCTGTACATGGCAAGGTTTATATGTAGTCACATAGGTCCAACCTAAGGATCTAATTGCCAGTGGTACCGATGGTATTCAGAAAATTGTCAAAGGTAGAAGTTTATCTACTTAGCTCTTTTCAAAGCTTTATGCTGCTATAAATGGAACCTCAGAGCTAATTGATGGGACATTCCAAATAGCATCAGGTTCTCTCTCTCTACTGAATCATTCCCACCAGCATATTATAAACTCTAGACTCATTTTAAATTTAATATGAAAAACCTTCCTTGACTCTCATACTCCATATAGTTACCACCCAGTTTCCTTGTTCCTTTTCTAGAAAAACTTCTCAGTATGTCTTCATGTTTTCACCTCTTAAGCATTCTTTAAAATTTTTAAGTTAAAATGTGAATTAGGGCCTGGCCAGTGTGACTCACTAGGTTGGAGCATCATCCCATCAACCAAATGGGATATAGGTTTGTCCACTGTTGGAACACATATGAAAGGCAGCTGATGGATGTGTCTCTCTCACATTGATGTTTCTCACCCTCTCTTCCTTTCTTTCCCTCTTTCTAAAATCAATAAACATGTCCTCAGGTGAGGACTGAAAAAAAAGTGAATTAAAAATTTTACTTCAGAGACTGATGGTTAAGAAGGCAACATAGGCAGACATGGCTTGCCTCTTTACACAATCACATCAAAATTACAACTAAAATGTAAAATGACCATCACTCAGAACCTTCAGAAATTGAGTTGAATGGAAGTCTGTAAACTGGAATTAATGAAAGCACATCCATCCAGATTGGTAGGAGGGGTGCAGATGCAGAATGGGCTGGTCCCTCACCCATGTGTGGTAGATAAATATTCAGGAGGGTTGTCTTGAGAGCAAGGAGTCCCAGCATTACCCCAGGCCCTCACACCCAGGGTTCTAGTCAGAAAGATAAGACCCCACAACTTCTGGCTGCAAAAACCAGTGGGAATTGAGTCAGTGGAAAAACTTCTGGAGTCCCAAGCAGTTCCTTTTAAAGAACCCGCACAGGGACTCACCTCCTCAGACTTAATCCCTCTGAGCTCAGCATGAAGGTAGTAGCCTGAAAGGCAACAGTAGCATACTGGGAGAAACTGGGGTGTCTGGCATCATGATGAATAGAGGCCATTTGCCCCTTTTCTGAGCTCTTCCCCAATAGAGCCTCAGAGCTGGCAAGCTAGTGCCGTATCTGAGACTCCACCAACCTGGCCTTGGAGATCCCACAGATTCAGCCCCACCCAACTTATGGACCCACCCAAACTACTTTTCCATATGAATGGCTGGTCTCGACTCATGCTTCACAATATCCTAAATCCTCTCAAACAAGCAAGAGCTGGTCTCATGAGCCCCAGGCCTGGCAGTAGCAGCAGCCAGCTTAGATTCACAGCTTGGCTTTGCCTGGGAAAGGTAAGCCCAGCACAAGTAGCAGCCATCTCAGATTGCTTTATAGCTCAGGAAGGGTGGCCCTGGGCAAAAGGCAGGTAGGGACTGCCCTAGACTTCACCTCCTGGGAAAACCCAGGGTCAGTGTACCCAGTGGACAGCTACAGACCATGTCAGAGCACTACCACCTGCTCCTGCACAGCTGATCGTCCATGGCAGGTGGAGGTTGGTGTTCAGTGGTGACAGCCAAACCTGGCAGCTGACTGGCCTGGGTGAATCCCTCCCATTGATCTGCCAATAGCAACCAAGGCTCAACTGCAAGAGGACTGTGTACTCAGTCCACTCAAAGGGCGCACCTCAAGTACCCAGCTTGTGTGATAGGGGAGGCTGTGCGACTGGACCCTACAAGACACCTAGTATATTAGGGCATAGAGTCAAAGCAGCTCTACCTAATACATAGAAACAAACATAGGGAAGCTGCCAAAACAAGGAGACAAAGAAACAAGGTCCCAATGAAAGAATAGATCAAAACTCCAGAAAAGAATTAAGCAAAATGTAGATAAGCAATCTATCAGATGCAGAATTCAAAACACTGGTTGTAAGGATGCTCAAGGAACTTAGTGAGGACCTCAGCAGCATAAAAAAAGATCCAGTCAGAAACAAGGGGAACGCTAATTGAAATAAAGAACAATTTACAGGGAAATAACAGTAAAGTGGATGAAGCTGAGAATCAAATTAATGTTTTGGAACATAAGGAAGCAAAAAACAACAAGAAGAAAAAAGAACCTCCCCCACCCCCCGCCAAAATGAGGATAGTATAAGCAGTCTCAGGGATGACTTCAAGAGGTCCAACATTCACATCACAGGGGTATCAGAAGGAGAAGAGTGTGAGCAAGAAATTGGAAATCTATTTGAAAAAATAGTGAAAGAACACTTCCCTAATTTGGTGAAGGAAATAGACACACCAGTCCAGGGAATACAGAGTCCCAAACAAGATGGATGTGAAGAGGCCCACTCCAAGACACATCATAATTAAAATGCCAAAGGTTAAAGATAAAGAGAGAATCTTAAAAGCAGGTAGAGAAAAGAAGTTAGTTACCTATAGGAGAGTTCCCAAAAGACTGCCACCTGATTTCTCAAAGAAACTTTGCAGGCGAGAAGGGATTGACAAGAAATATTCAAAGTCATGAAAATTTAAACAGGCAGTTACAGAATAGCCATGGGGATCGAAAGTATAGTATAGGAAATGGAGTAGTCAAAGAGCTTATACACATGACCCATGGATATGAACATGAACATATGACCAATGGTGGAGGGATTGCCTGAGGGAGTTGGGGGTGCTGGGTGGAGAAGAGGCAAAGGGAACTATCAGGACAACTGTAATAACATTAAAAACTTTATTTGGTATGTAACTCTTTTAGTGGAAACATTTAAAGGATTTTTTTTAAGTAGAGATTTTTAAAAAGGTTTTATTTATTTATTTTTAGAGAGAGGAGAAGGGAAGGAGAGAGGGAGAGAAACATCAATGTGTGGTTGCCTCTTGCATACCCCAGCATGCAACCCCCCAGCATGTGCCCTGGGGACCTGGCCTGCAACCCCCCAGCATGTGCCCTGACTGGAAATTGAACCAGTGACCCTTTGGTTCATAGGCCCGCGCTCAATCCACTAAGCCACACCAGCCAGGGCTCTTAGTGGAAACATTTAAAGTTCCACTTTTCATGTCTGAAAATATTTTTAACACTTGAATGATGGTTTGCTGGCTTTAGAATTTTAGTTTGGAAGTCATTTTTTTCTTAGAATATTGGAGACATTGCTCAGTTATCTTCTGGATTCCAGTATTGTTACATGGAAGTTCAATTTGTGGTCTTTTGTATGTGGTCTGTTCTCAACCTCTTCCCTGGAAGCTTTTAGAATTTTTCTTTTTGGTTTGCTGTTCTGAAATTTATAATGATGAACCTTGGTGGGAATCTATTTTCATTTATTGTGCTGCACTCCCTAGAGCCCTGTCAGTCTGAAAAGAAGTCTTTAATTCTGAGACATTTTCTTGAATTCTTTCATTATTGATTTTCTTTTTTAAAAAAAATTTAATCTTTATTGTATGTTTTCCATTACCATTTAATCCCCTTATATCCCCCTACCCCCCAGCAATCACAACACTGTTATATATGTTCATGAGTCCTTTTTCCTTTTTGCTCAATCCCTCCACCCCCAACCTCAACCTACCACTAGCTGTCATCCTGCTCTCCATCTATGAGTCTGTCTCCATTTTCCTTGTTAGTTCAGTTTGTTCATTAGATTCCACATATGAGTGAAATCATATGGTATTTGTCTTTCTCTGACTGGCTTATTTCACTTAGCATGTTTTCCAGGTCCATCCATACTGTCACAAAGAGTAAAATTTTTTTATTTTTTTTTACATCCAAGTAATATTCCATTGTGTAAATGTCCCATAGTTTTTTTATCCACTCATCTATTGATGGTGCTTGGGCTGCTTCTGTATCTTGGTGATTATAAATAATGTTGCAATAAACATAACAGTGCTTACGTTCTTTTGAATTAGTGTTTTGGATTCCTTCAGATAACAGTCCCAGAAGTGGGATCGCTGAGTCCAAAGGCAGATCCATTTGTAATTTTTTGTTATCACCATACTGCTTTCCACAGTGGCTGCATCAATCTTCATTCCCACCAACAGTGCAAAAGATTTTGTCCTCACTAGCACTTGTTGTTTGTTATCATTGTTAATTTTCAACACATTTTTCTCTTCCTCCCTCTCTTCCTCCCTCCTTCTCTTCCTTCCTTCCTTCCTTTCCTCTTTTCTTTTGTTGAAGATTTTCTTTATTTGTTTTCATAGAGATCGAGAGAGAAGGAGAAAGAGAGGGAAACATCCATGTGTGATTAAAACATTGACTGATTGCCTCTCGCAGGCCCTAAACTGCAACCCACGCATGTGCTCTGACTGGGAATCGAACTGGTGACCTTTCAGTTTGTGGATGATTCCCAACTCACTGAGCCACACCACTCAGGGCTCACCACATTTTTCTGGCTTCTCTTTCTGGAAGTACTGTTACTTGGATTTGAACCTTCTAATCATCCTAATTTTCTTTTCTGTTTTTTTTTCTCTTGAGTTTTTAGAAGATTTTTTGTCACCTCAAATAAAAACTCAGTACTCATTAACAGTCACCTTGTCTCCTCTCACTTTCTCAGCCATAGGCATCCATTAATCTGCTTTCTGTCTTTACAGATTTGCCTGTTCTGGGTATTTTATATAAACAGAATTATATTAGATGTGTTTTCTTGTGACTGGCTTTTTTCACTAACATTATGTTTTCAAGGTTCATCATGTTCTAGCATGTATCAGAATTTCATTCTGTTTTATTGATGAATAACATTCTGTTGTATGCATATACCACATTTTGTTTACCCATTTATCAGTTGATGGCCAATGGGTTGTTTCCATTTTTGGCTATTATGAATAATGCTGGTATGGACATTCTACAGGTTGTGTGAACATATGTTTTAAATTCTCTTGGGTATATATCTTAGAATGGGATTTCTGGCTCATATGGTAAATATATCTTTAAACTTTTGAGGAACTGCCAAATTATTTTCCAAAGTTGATGAACATTTCATCTGTTGGTGGACACTTGGGTTTTGGCTATTACAAATAATGCTGTGATGAATGTGCATAAATTTTTGTAAATGTATTTTTTATTTCTTTTGGGTATACTATCTAGGAGTGGAATTGCTGGGTCACATGGTAACTCTGTGTTAACCACTTGGGAAATTGCCAAACTGTTTCTATGGCAACTATACCATTTTATAGTCCCACTAACTATGTATGAGGGTTCCAATTTCTTCATATCCTTGTTAACACTTGTACTACCTGTCTTTTTGATTATAGTGATCCTAGTGATGTGAATTAGTACCTTATTGTGCTTTTGATTTGCATTTCCCTGATGGTTAATGATATTGAGCATCTTTTTTGTATGGTATTGGCTATATGTATATATTCTTTGGAGAAATGTCTATTCAGACCTTTTGGTTGTTTTTTTCTTATCTTTTTATTATTTGTATTATTTGTATTTGAGTTGTAAGAGGTCTTTATTTATTTTGGATCCTGTACCCTTATCATATATATGATTTGCAAATATTTTCTTCTCTTTTGTAGGTTGTTTTTTAACTTTATAGATAGTGTCTTTTGAAGCACTTTTAGCTTTAATGAAGTTTATTTTTACCTTTGTGTGTTTGGGATATCTAATAAATTATTGTCTAATCCAAGGTCACACTGATTTATGGTTGTTTTCTTCTAAGAGTTCTGTAGATAATAGATCTTACATTTAGGCTTTTGATTCATCTTGAGTTAATTTCTGCATACAGTATGAAGTAGTAGTTGAAATTCATTCTTTGTATGTGGATATACAGTTGTCCCAGGACTGTTTGTTGAAAGTTCTGACTTGGAACCCTTGTCAAAAATCAGTGCATTGTAAATGTGAGTGTTTATATCTGGGCTTTTACTATGTATATTTTAACTTTCAAGAGCTCTTTGTTTTTCTCTGATTATTCCATTTTCATCTTGTTTTTCTGTCATGGGTCTATTAGCTTCTTGAGGATATAAATGATAGCTTTTAAAGCTTTCACTTCCCTATATAGTCTCTTTCTCTGGGTTGTTTTTTTTTTTATCTGTTCATAGGTTTGATCTATTTCGTTTTGCAGTGTGTACTAACATGTATATTATTCTCAACTCTCTGCTCAAATCTAAAGATATGTCAGTAAAGATAAAGGGTTTGGGTCAAGCTTATACACTATGGGCCTCTCTGTAGGGTGACCCAACTAGACCTGATCAATATGTCAATATCTTAATTTTTTTTCTTTGAGCAACTTACAAAGCTCTCTCCTCTTCCTGGGAGAGGGTGATCATGGCTTCCAGAGTTCTGAAACTTTTGTGTAGCGTGGGCTGGGGTTTTTTAATAGTTAGAAAGTAAACTTTCCCTTAATCCATTCTATTTTTAGTTAACTGTCCCTCCCTTTAGATATGCTTAGTGGTCCTACGCCAAAAAAAAAAACGTTTTTTAACCTTTCCAGAGAACAAACTCTAATTTTTTGCCTGGATTAAGGACAGTCAGGGGAATTTGTTACTGAACTAAGTGTAGTAGTAACAGATATACAGGCCTGATTACTTCTTTTTTATTTTATTTTACTGATTTGAGAGAGAGAGAGAGAGAGGAAGGAAGAGAGAGTGAGAAAGAGAAACCAGTTTGTTGTTCCATTTATTTATGCATTCATTTGTTGATTCTTTTATATGCCCTAACCGAGGATCGAACCCACAACCTTGGGGTATAGGGACAATGCTCTAACCAACTGAACTACCTAGCCAGGGCCTAATTGCATGTTAACTCTCTGTTTATATGCTTGACTTTACCTGTAATGCTACTTCCAAAGACCTGGACTTTTGAGGGGTTCTCTGGTATTAACTAGGCCACTTCTCTTGTTTTGTCTGCTGGTTTAGGATTCAATTTTCTTTAGTCTGCTGTTGGTTATCACTCCTGTTTTCCAGTGCCCACACTTTTGTGGCTGTTGTTTCTTCTTGTGTTCTCTTTGTCCTTGTGTGTTTATACCTGAAAAAGAAAACCAAAAATAAACAACTCTTTACATTTGTTATAGTTGGATACCTGGAGGTGACAGTTAAACATTCATGTTCATGCTGTTGTCTTTAACTAAAAGACAGAATATTACAAAATATTTTCATTACAGATTTCTAACTTAGAGCATTGGAACCAAAGATTGAGTCTTTGACATTTGTTGAGGCTTTAAAGCCTTAGATAAATCAATTTTTATAAATGGCTCTATGTGTACTTAAGAAGAATATATGTTATTTTAATTGTTAGTAATTGAACCATTTCTTGGATCAAGCTTGCTAATTATCATACAAATATTTATGGACTTAATAATTTTCTTCTTGATTTATCAGTTAGTTAGGTTTGTTAAAAATCTACCACTTCAATTGCAGTTTTGTCAGTTTCTCCTTGCAATTCTGTCAACTTACTTTATATATGTGGAAGCTGTGAATTAGGGCCAAACATATTTCCAAGTAGTTATATTTTTTTTGCTAGCTTGCTACTATTAATTATATGTAAAATGAGCCTGTTTATTTCTTCCTCAGTGCTTTTTGCCTTTATTTCTTTTTTTTCTTGGATAGATTTGTGTGATATTTAGTTTAATATATCTTTTGTATCTTTATATTCAGCCTTGGCATATTTATATATTTTAGGTATGTCTCTTGTAAACAGCCACATACATAGATTAAAAAATTAATCCGACAATTTTTGTCTTAACTGAAATTTTACCTTTAATGTAATTACTGATATGTTGGATTAATTCCTACTATTTGTATTATGTTCATTACTGTACTTTTACTAGTCTTCATTTTATTTTTTGCTTTTCCTTCCTCCTACCAGATTGCAAGTTTTTTTCTCACTGTTTCCCCCTAATCATTAGTTTGGGAGTTCTATGTTCTGTTTGCATTCCTTTAGTGAAAACTCTTTAAAGAAAAAAGAAAAAAGATTTCATGTATTACTTTTAGAGAGAGGGGAAGGGAGGGAGAAAGAGAGGAAGAGAAATATCGATGTGAGAGAGAAACATCCATCTGTTGCCTCTCATAGACACCCTGACCGGGGACCTAAACCTCAACCCAGCATGGGCTCTGATCTGAAATCTAACCAGCAACCTTCCGCATTGTTGAATGATGCCCAGCCAACTTAGCGATACTGGTCAGGGCATTAATACTCTTAAAATTATAAACTTGCAGTTGACTTAAAGTCTGAATTCAATTGATTTATTAATCCTCCTCTAGAACAGTTCCACAGTTTTAATCTATTTACTGTCTTCCATTTTATGTTATTGTTGTCTAGTTATACTTCTCTTGCTTTAATATTCACATTAGTTATTATTATTGTTGTTATTATTGTTATTATACACTGGCTATACACAGAAGCCTCAGTTCTAATGTCTGCCTGTTCAGGCCTAGGGTTTTATTTCTGCCTCTCAGGCCTTAAGATTCAAGTTCATATTATTTGTAATACTGACAGAATGGGGAAAAACCCAGATGTCCATTATTACGATACATCTACTCAATGTTATAATATACAACCATAAAAAGGAATGAAGACTTAATTCCCAGATATAAGTGAAAAAAACAAGGTACAATGTAGTATGTATAGTATGCTTTTATTTAAGAAATGAGAAAAGTATGAATATGCATTTATTTATATTTTCAAAAAGAAACATTGGAAAGATAAATGAAAAATTAATAAAGATGATTAACTGGGGGGGTTACCATTGTTGGAGAATAGGAGGGACAAGACAGGACTAGAATAAAACTTCTCTGAATATTCTTTTTTATTTAGGACCAGGCCATTATATTCAGGGCCTGGATCAGGGAAGGGAGGGGAAAAGGGACCAGTTAGGTAGGAAGACAGGTACTGTCTTGACTTTCTCCTGACTTTGTTAAACCAGCACCTGGTTCTGGCTTTTTCATCCTCTTCTTCTATACTCTCTGTAAGTAGTCTTACACCATCTGTACTTGGTAGCTATGTCCTTCATAGTGCTTATTAGTATCAGTAATTATTTGTTTACTTGTTTATTTTTCCTCTACTAGAATATAAACTTTATTAAGGGCTTACGTAGTGCTTAGAATAATGTTTGGGACATAAGTGTTGAATGAATAAGTAGAGAGAAGCAGCATGTTAAAAGATGTTAGGGGCAGGAAAACACATGACATACTTGGGGAACATAAATTTCTCAGTAGTATGGAGTATAGTTAGTGTATGTTGGAAGGAGTGCAGGTAGTTGGGTAAGACAAGGCTGGGATTTGCTTAATACTCAGAGTCCTAACAGTTTCCTGTAGACCTGGAAGCAGATTCTGTGAAAAACCGTCAGTTCTCGCCCTCACCCCTCTCGGACAGTTCTGACTGCATATCCTCCTCCAGTCCCAGAGGTTGCATACTGGCTTGATTGTGGGATTTTGTGGAAGCCCCTCTTGAGACCCTGCCTCAGCCTTCTGTCCCCCTTGTGGGACCTGCTTTTCTTCAGACCTCCCCTGCTTAGGATGTGTTAACATTCCTGTTGCCCTGCTGCAATTTAAAAACGTTGAGATCCCCAAGCAAGATGGGAGAGAGGTAAGTGGAAGCTACATTAACCTCCTCCCAGGACCAATCTGGAATAATAACTAAATTACAGAAAAATCATCCTGAATAACCAACTGAACACTAGCTGGGGAGAAGCCTTATAACCATGGACAGATGGAAAAAACCACATCACCACAACATGACTGGTAGGGAGTGTGAAGGAGGTGTGAGAGGGCTGGCTGGGATCCTACAGACAGCAGCTGAAGTCCTGTAGGATATTTCCGTGGCTAAGAGGTTGCCCCTGGGAAGTGTGGGGTCAAAACCCCAAGCCAAGCTCCCCAGCCTACATACAGCACCAGAACCAGGAAAAGTACCCAAATAACATATGATGGTGGAAAGCAGACAGGTTTCTGTCTGCCAGAGAGAGATTGCTAGAGACTCAGAAAGCTTCTTAAAGGGCCAAATGCACAAAATTCCATTTGCAGCCATTTATCCTGGGCTCCAGTAGAGGGAGGGCAGAGTGGACTAAAGATGCTTGAGGAGAGTCTGGGGCTGGTGGCTCTGGGGAAAGAGCTGAAGGATAAACTGCCAGGATATCTGTGCTGAGTCATTCTGCAGACTGCAGGAAGCATCTTTCTCAGCCAGAACACTCCCCTTTAAGTGGCATCAACCTGAGGGGAAGCAATAGCCCTGCCCATAGGAATTACTCTGCTCACCTTGTGGTGCTTGAGCCCTGCTGCTGAATAAATAGTACAGCTGGAAGATATTCACTGATTAACCCTATGGAAAGCCTGTAGGCAGATTGCTGGGAGCTCTGAGATATGCCCCCAGGCCTTGTGCTGATAAAAGCCAGCCAGGGTGCACAATCTTGTTTTTTCTGCACACACCCAGGCCCAGAAGGGGGAGCCACATGCTGTGGGTCACTGATAGCTCCAAACAGGTTGCCCATGGCCAGCCACAGGCAAGGTTTGACTTAGATGTGCACCAGAGTCATGCAGATCTACCTAATACACAGAAACAAATACAAAGAAGCAGACCCTAAATGAAAGAACAAGAGTATTCTCCAGAAGAAGAACCAGATGAAATGGAGGGAAGTGATTTATCAGATAGAGTTAATAATTATAAGGGTAGTCAACAGCATGAAAAAAGACATATAAACCATAAAAAAGGACTAGTCAGAAATAAAGAATAAAATATCTGAAATGAATATAGTAGAAGAATAAACAGTAGATAAAATGATGCAGAGGATTGAACCAGTGATTTGGAAGACAAGGTAGAAAAAACACCCAGGCAGAGCAGAAAAACAAAAAAAGAATTTTAATAAAATTAGAGCTTAAGAAACATCTTGGACGACATGAAATGTAACATCTGCATTATGGGAATAACAGAAAGAGAAGAAAGCAAGCAGGGCATTAATATATTTGAAGAAATAATGTCTGAAAACTTCCCTAACCTGGTAAAGGAAAAAGACACACAAATCTAGGAATCTCAGAGAGTCCTAAACAAGTTTGACCCAAAGAGGCCTACATAGAGACATACCATAATTAAAATGACAAGGCTTAAAGACAAGGAGAGAATCCTCAACTCTGCAAGAGAGAAGCAGGTAGTTACCTATAAGGGAGCACTAATTAGACTGTCATATGATTTCAGGCCAGAAGGGAGTGGAGTGAAATATTCAAGGTGATGAAAAGCAAGCACCTACAACCAAGGCTACTTCACCCAGCCAGGCTATCATTTAAAACTGAAGGAGAATAAGGAGCTTCCCAGACAAGAAAAAGCTAAAAGAGTTTATTAACACCAAACCACCACTGCAACAAATGTTAAAGCACTTGCTTTAAGAAGAAGAAAAATAAAAAGAAAGGGAAAGAAAACCCAGAGGAAAATACTCTAACAATAAAATGACTCTAAATATGTATCTATCAATAATCACCTTAAGTGTAAATGGTTTAGTTGCTGTGACCAAAGACAGAGGGTAGCTGAATGGATAAGAAAACAAGACCCATAGATGCGCTTGCCTCCAAGAGACCCATCTTCGATCACACAGACTAAAAGTAAAGGGATGGAAAAAGCTTTTTCGTGTAAATGGAAAAAAAAAGGAGCTGGAGTTGCAGTACTAATATCTGACAAAATAGACTTTAAAACCAGCGCTATGTATAGAAAGAGACAAAGGGCACTACATAATGGTAAAGGAAACAATGCAACAAGAGGATATAACCCTAGTAAACATTCACATACCCAACTAGGAGCATCTAAATATGTGAAGCATATTTTGCTGGACATAAAGTGAGAGATCAACAGAAATACAGTCATAGTCAGGGATTTAACACCCCCTTGATTTCAATGGATAGATCTTCCAGACAAAGTCAGTAAGGAAAAGGCAGCCTTAAATGACAAACTAGAGCAGATGGATTTAATAGATATCTTCAGAGCATTTTGCCCCAAAGCAGCAGGGTACATATTCTTTTCAAGCACACATGAAGTATTTTCTAAGGTAGACCTCATGTTAGGACACAGAACAAGTCTCAATTTAATAAGATTGAAATCATATCAAGCATCTTTTCTGACCATAATGGTATAAAACTAGAAATCAATCACAAGAAAAAAAGTGGAAAACACAAAAAAGATACAGAGGCTAAATAAGATTTTGTGAAACAATGAATGGGTTAACAATGAGATCAAGGAAGAAATCAAAACATACTTTCAAACAAACAAAAATTACAACACAACAACCCCAGAATGTGTGGGAAACAATGAAAGCAGTCATAAGAGGGAAATTCATAGCATTACAGGCATATCTCAAGAAAAAGGGAAAATCTCAAATAAACAATCTAACTTTACATTTAAAGGAATTTGGAAAAGAACAACAAACAATTTAAAGTGAGTAGAAGAAAGCAAATAATAAAGATCGGAGCAGAAATAAACAAAATAGAGTCTAAAAAAGCAATACAAAAGATCAATGAAATCAAGATCTGGTTGTTTGTAAAAATAAAAAAAAATTGACAAACCATTAACCAGACTCATCAAGAAAAAGAGAGAGGACTCAAGTAAATAAAATCATAAATGAAAGAGGAGAAGTAACAACTGACTCCACAGAAATGCTATGAATTGTAAGAAAAAACTATATGTCAAGAAACTGGACAATCTTGACAAAATGGATAAATTCCTAGAAACATCCAGACTTACAAAACTGAATCAGGTAGAATCAGAGAATCTGAATAAACAGGTTACAAGTAGTATAATTGAAGCACTAATAAAAAAATTCCCAATAAGCAAACATCCTGGACCAGACGGCTTCACAGGTGAATTTTACCAAACATTCAAAGAAGAACTAATGTGTATTCTTCTCACACTGTTCCAAAAAATTCAAGAGGAAGGTAGATTCCTAAGCTTATTTTAGGAGACCAGCATTATTTTAATTCCAAACCAGATAAACACACTATGAAGAAAGAAAGTTAATGGTCCATATCCCCAATGAACATAGATGCCGACATCCCCAACAGAATATTAGCAAACAGATCCATCAATGCATTAAAAATACCATACAGCAATGCTGGCTGGTGTAGCTCAGTGGATTGAATGTTGGCCTATGAACCAAAGGGTTGCTGGTTTGATTCCTAGTCAGGGCACATGCCTCAGTTTCGAGCCAGGTCCCCAGTAGGGGGCATGTGAGAGGCAACCACATTGATGTTTCTCTCCCTTTCTTCTTCCTTCCCTTCCCCTCTCTCTAAAAATAAATAAAATCTAAAAACAAATAAATAACTATTAAAAATATCGTACATTACAATCAAGTGGGATTTATTCTGAGGATGCAAGATTGGTACAATATTCACCAAACAATATATGTAATATACACAATATAGCAATATATCAATAGATGCAGAAAAAACATTTTATAAAAACCCACTCATTTATGATAAAATCTCTCAGCAAATTGGGAATTAAGGAAACATACCTCAACACAATAAAGGTCAATATGACAAACCACAGCCAACATCATACTCAATGGGCAAAAACTGCAAACGTTTCCCTCCAGATCAAGTACAAAACAGGAATAGCCACATTCATCACTCTTATTTAACATGGTACTAGAAATCCTAGCCACAGAAATTACACAACAAGAAGAAATAAAAGGCACCTGAATTGGTAAGAAAAAAGTAGAACTGTCATTATTTGTAGATGATGTGAGACTGTATGTAAAGAACCCTAAAGATTCCACCAAAAAATAACAAGAACTGATCAATGAATTCAGTAAAGTAGCAGAATACAAAATAAATATTTAGAAATCATTTGCATTTTTATACAACAATAATAAGCTATCAGAAAGGGAAATTAAGAAAACAGTCTCATTTACAATTAATTCAAAAAGCATAAAATACCCAGGAATAAATTTAACCAAGGATGTAAAAGACCTGTACTTAAAAAATCATATGATACTAAAGAAAAACAGAAGAAGATACAAGTAAGTGGAAGCATATTCCAAGTTCATGGAGAGGAAGAATTATCATCATTAAAATGTCCATCCTACTCAAAGCAATCAGTTCAGCACAATTTCTATCAGGATATTTATGGCATATTTCACAGAACCAGCACAAATATTTCAAAAATGTATATGAATCCACAAAAGACCCTGAATAGCAACAATAATCTTGAGAAAAAAGAACAAAGTTGGAGCAATCATGCCACCTGATATCAAATTATACTATAAAACCATGTTAATCAAAACAGCACTGTACTGGCATAACACAGGCATGTAGATCAATGGAACAAAATAGAGAGCTCAGAAATAAAACCATGCCTTTATGGTCAATTAATATTTGACAGAGGAGGCAAAACATACAATGGGGTAAAAATAGTATGTTCAATAAGTGGTGTTGGGAAAATTGGATAGATATGTGCAAAATTGAAACTAGATCACCTTCTTACACTGCAAAAATAATAAAAGTTTGGTAATGACTTAAATGTTAGACTCGAAACCATAAAAATCTTCAAAGAAAACATAGGCAGCAAAATGTCAAACATTTCTCATAGCAATATTTTTTCTGACATATCTTTTCATGCAAGGGAAACAAAAGAAAAAATAAACAAATGGGACCACATCAAACCAAAAAGGTTTTGCACAGAAAAGGAAACCATCAAAGTGATGAAACCTTGGCTGGGTGGCTCAGTTGATCAGAGCATTGTCCCAATATGCCAAGGTTGTGGGTTTGATTCCTGGTCAGGACACATACAAGAATCAACCAATGAATACATGAATAAGTGGAACAAATAATTGGTGTTTCTCTTTCTCCCTCTCAAATCAATAGTTAAAAAATTTGTTTTAATAAAAAGATAATCCACTGAATGGGTGAACGTATTTGTCAATACATCTGATGAGGAGTTAGTATCTAGAATTTATAAAGAACTCATACAATTCAATACCTCTCCCCAAAAAACCAATATAGTTATAAAATGGACAAAGGACCTGAGTAGATACTTGTTTAAAGAGGACATATAGATGGCCAACAGACATATGAAAAGATGCTCAATATCACCAGTTATCAGAGAAATGCAAATTAAAACCACAATGAGATGTCACCTCACACCAGTCAGAATGGCTATCATCAATAAATCAACAAACAAGTGTTGGTAAGGATGTGGAGAAAAGGGAAACCTCGTGTACGGTTGGTAGGAATGCAGATTGGTACAACCAGTGTGGAAAACAGTATGAAGGTACCTAAAAAAGAAATTAAAAATGGAACTGCCTTATGACCCTTGATTCCACATCTGGGAGATTATCTGAAGAAATCCAAAATACAAATTCAAAGGAATATATGTACCCCTATGTTCATTGCAGTATTATTTATAATAGCTAGGATTTGGAATCAGCATCCCAAGTGTCCAGCAGTAGATGAGTGGATAAAAAAGCTGTGGTATGTTTGTACAGTGGAATGCTACTCAGCCATAAAAAGGACATCTTACCCTTTACAACAGCACGAGTGGACTTGGACGGGTTTTTTTTTTAAGATTTTATTTATTTTTTAGAGAGAGGGGAAGAGAAGGAGAGAAACACCAATGTGTGAGAGAAACATCAACCAGTTGCCTCTCACATGCCCCCAACTGGGGACCTGGCCCACAACCCAGACATGTGCCCTGATTGGGAATCGAACCAGGGACTTTTCAGTTCATAGGCTGGCACTCAAGCCACTGAGCCCTACCGGCCAGATCTGGAGATTATTATGGCAAGTGAAATAAGCCAGAGAAAGACAAGTACCATTTGATTTCTCTCATGCGTGGAACCTAATGAACAAAATGAAACTAACAATCAAAATAGAGACAGACTCATAGAAAGCAAGCTGACAGTTTTCTGCTTTCTGACAGAAGGGGATTGAGCAAAAAAGAGAAAAAAAAGAAAAACTCATGGATGTGGACAACAGTGTGGTGATTACTGGGGTAGGGGGAGAGGGGCAAGAGGAGATAAAGCAGGGTATGGAGGGATAAATGATGATGGACAGAGACCTGACTTGGGTGTGATGAACACACAATACGGTGTGTAGATGATACGTTGCAGAATTCCATACTTGAAATTTGTATAATTTTTGTTAACCTCTGTCACCCCAATACATTCTATAAAAAGGAAAAGATACATACTTTATTACTAAAAAAATGCTAACCCTTATCTGAGCCTTCAGCAAGTTGTGATCTTTTTGCTGGTGGAGGTCTTGCTTTGATGTTCATGGCTGATGACTGTTCAGGGTCATGGTTGCTGAAGGTTGGGATGGCTATGGCAGTTTCTTAAAATAAGACAAGTTTGCTGCATTGATTGACTCTTCTTTTCATGAATGATTTCTCTGTAGCATGCAATGCAGTTTGGTAGCATTTTACCCTCAGTAGAACTTGTTTCAAAATTGGAGTCATTCCTCTCAGACAACTCTGCTCCTTTATCACTAACTTTATTAACATTCTAAATTTTTTGTTTTCATTTCAGCATTCTTCACATCATTTTCACCAGGAGTAGTTTCCATCTCAAACTGTTTTTTCTTGTTCATTCATAGGAAGTAATTGTCCAACTATTAAAGGTTTATCATGAGATTGCAGCATTCAGTCACATCTTCAAGGTCCACTTCTAATTCTGGTTCTCTTGCTATATCTACCACATTCACAATTATTTCTTCTAGCGAAATCTTGAATTCTTCAAATTCTTCATGAGGGTCCAAATCAACTTCTTCTAAACTCCTGCTAATGTTGCTATTTTGACTCCATTCCCATGAATAACTAATGTTCTTAATGATATCTAGAATGGTGAATCCTTTCCAGAAGGGTTATAAATTTTTTAAAAAATCAATTTTATAGAGGTAGAGAGGAAGGGGGGAGAGAGGAAAATCAATTTGTTGTTTTCTTAAAATGTATTTTATGGATTATGCCATTACAGTTGTCCCATTCCCCCCCCTTTATTCCCCTCCACCCTGCACACCCCTCCCACCCACACTCCACCCCTTTAGTTCATGTCCATGTGTCATAAGTTCTTTAGCTTCTACATTTCCCACACAACTCTTGCCCTCTCCCTGTCTGTTTTCTCCCCACTGTCTATGCTACTTACCCTCTGTACCTCCTCCCCCGCCTCCTCCCACTCCCCTGTTGCTAACCTTCCAGGTGATCCCCATTTCTGTGGTTCCACTCCTCTTTTAGGTGTCCACTTAGTCTGCTGTTATTTTAGGTGTGGTTGTTAATAACTGTGAGTTTGCTGTCCTTTCACTGTTCATATTTTTTATCTTCTTTTTCTTAGATAAGTTTCTTTAACATTTCATATAATAAGGGCTTGGTGATGATAAACTCCTTGAACTTGATCTTATCTGAGAAGCACTTTATCTGCCCTTCCATTCTAAATGAAAGCTTTGCTGGATAGGGCAGTCTTGGATGTAGGTCCTTGCCTTTCA
>PVKM010010882.1:0-34172 GCA_004027735.1 Carollia perspicillata
AGGCATGAGCTGGGGGGGAAGTGGTGGTGGGAAAATGGAGACAATTATATTTGGACAATTAAAACAAACACAGACAAAGCAGTTGAGATATCCAACTTTCATATCTTGTATAGTATGTTTCATTTAGCATTTGAATAATACAATTCACATTTGATTGGGTTATTAGATAATCTCACGAAACTGTTAGGGTGTTTGTTTGTTTTTAGTTTTTAGAATACAATATGACTGCCCTGATGGGTTTGACTCAGTTGGGCATCATCCCACAAAACTAAAGGTTGCGGGTCCAATTCCCAGTCAGGGCACATGCCTAAATTGCAGGTTCAATCTCCACTCGGGAGGCATAAAAGAAGCAATCAATCAATGTTTCTCTCCTTCTCTGCCTCCCTTCCTTCCTCCCACTCTAAAAATAAATAAAATCTTAAAAAATAAAATAAAAATAAATAGAATACACTATGGCTAAAATACTTTCTGCCTTAGTATGAACAATATGAGTTTACCAACTGTACAGCATAAAATTGAGACACATTCTTCATATGCTGTAGGTAGCAGTGATATTACAAGAAACTTGCATGGTCTAAGCTATAAATGCTTCTAAGAAGTTTAAAATTTATTCAATTACCATATTTTACATTACTCTGGTAATCAGGGGAAACATTACATTTCCATATAAAGCAAAAAATTAAGCTCCATACCATAATTTCTATCAATTCATTCTAAAATTCTGAATCTATGTCTAGAATTCACTCATTACACTGCAGTACAGCGACATATAATTATATACATGACAACAAAATTCCATTATGAACCACTCCTAGCTGTACATATGCAAAAGAACTGAAAACAGGCACTCAAATACAGTACATGAATATTCACAGCAGTATTATTTGCAATAGCTAAAAAGGCAGAAACCCCCCAGTCCAACAACAAATGAATGGATAAATTGTGGTATATACATACAGTAGAATATACTTAATATAAGTGAAAAAAGCCAGACAAAAAGGCCACATAGTCTATGATTCCATTTACATGAAACAGAGAACAGATAAATTCATAGAGACGGAAAGCAAATTGGTGGATGTTGGGTGCTAGGAGATAGGGATAGAAGTGAAATGCATAATAGATAGGGGGTTTATTTAGAGGAGTGATAAAAATGTTCTGGAACTAGACCAATGTGGTGGTCACGCAACACTGTGAATATACTAAATAATTCTGAACTGTATGCTCTAAAGTGATAGGTTTTATAGTAGATAAATTGTAACTCATTTTTTTAAATCATTATAAAGCAAATAATAATACAGCTATATTCTAATCAACCTGTGGCAGTGGCAGGAATCACTAACAACATTAGCTGTAAATTAAAAATATACTGACTGTTTAGCCCTGGCCAGGCAACTTAGTTGGTCAGCACATCATCCCGAGATGCCAAGGGTGTGGGTTCAATCCCAGGTCAGGGCACATACAAGAAGCAATCAATGAATGCATAAATACATCGGAACAACAGGTCAATGTTTCCCTTTCTCTTTCTGTTTCTGTCTTTCTCTCTCAAATCAATCATTTTTTTAATGATAAAAATACGTTAACTGCTTTAAAGCTTTCTAGTCTTTTTGGCCACAATTATAATAAAATTCATTATCTTTTTCCCCCACATACAGAAGTTATGCAGTAGGATTTAATAAGCTTCCATCTGTTAGAGATAGGTACTAAGATATTTATGGATGCAACGATATGTCAAAGATGAGCTTTACAATAATGGCAGGGAGACAGGAAAGAAATATGGATGGAAGGAGATAGGCTACAAGTAAATAATTGTTAAAATTGGGTAATAAATAAATGGGGTTCGACTTCCAGTCAAGATGGAAGCATAAGCAGACATGGCTCGTCTCTTCTCACAACCACATCAAAATTACTACTAAAATATAGAACAACCATCCTTAGAACTGCCAGAAATCAAGCTGAATGTTAGTCTGACAACTACAGAATTAACGAAACCATATTCACCCAGATTGGTAGGAGGGGTGCAGACACAGAATGGGCTGGTCCCTCACCCACATGTGGTGGATAGAAACTCAGGAGGCATATCTCAGGAGTAAGAAGTCCCAGACCCATACCAGGCCCTCCAGCACAGTTCCAGCGCCAAGAAGATAAGTCTCCACAACTTCTGGCTGCAGAAATCAGCAGGGATTGAGTTGGTGAAAGCAAGTTGAGCCCCAAGCAGTTCCTCTTAAAGAACCCACACATAGACTCACATACCCAGACTCACTCCCTCTGATCTCCAGCGCCAGAGCAACAGCTTGAAAGGCACCAAAGGCATACAGGGAGAAAATGAAGTATCTCACATCAAGGCAATCAGAGGCCATTATCCCTTTTCTAAACTCTCCCCGAACTGAGCCAGCAAGACAATGCCATATCTGAGACTTCATCAACCTGGGTAACCCTGTTTGATCTCCCATAGGAGATCCCAAGACTCCACCCACGCAATTTACAGGCCCACCTAAGCTGCTTTTTCATATAAATGACTAATCTTGGCTCATGTTTCACAACTTCCTAAATCCTCTCAAACAAGCAACAGCTGGCCTCAGTGAGCTCCAGGCCTTGTACTAGCGGCAGCCAGCCTAGATTCACAGCTTGGCTTCACCTGGGAATCTCCAAGCCCAGCACAAAAGGCAGCTATCTCAGACAGCTTCATAGCTCAGGCAGGATGGCCCCAGGCAAAACACAGGTGGGGGGCTGATCTTGGCCTGCAACACCTGGGAAATGCACACCCAGTGGACAGCTACAGACCATACTGGACCACCACTACCCTGCCCCTGCGCAGCTGATCCTCCAAAGAAGGGACAGACTGGTAGTAAGTGGTCACTGTCAATCCTTGCAGTTGACTGGCCTGGGTAACTCCCTCCCATTGATTTGCCAATAGCAATCAAAGCTCAGCTACAAGAGGAGGGTGTTCTTAGCCCACACGAAGGGCCCATCTTGAGTACCCAGCTTGGGTGATAGGGGAAGCTATGCCAGGACACCAACTATATTAGGCCACACTACCAAGACATGGAGTCAAAGTAGCTCTACCTAATACATAGAAACAAACACAAGGAGCCTACCAAAACAAGGAGACAAAGGAACATGGCCCAAATGAAAGAACAAATAAAAACTCCAGAAAAAGAATCAAAAACAAAGAATACACTAATTGAAATACAGAGCAATTTACAGGGAAACAACAGAAGAGTAGGTGAAGCTTAGAATCAAATCAATGATATGGAACACAAGAAAGCAAAAACAACCATGCAGAAGAAGAAAAAAAGAATACAAATAAATGAGGATAGCATAAGCAACCTCTGGGACAACTTTAAGGGGTCCAACATTCACATCATAGGGGTGCCAACAGGAGAACAATAAATCAGAAATCTGTTTGAAGAAATAATGAAAGAAAACTTCCCAATTTGGTGAAGGAAGTAGACATGCAAGTCCAGGAAGCACAGAGAGTCCCAAACAAGATGAATGCCAGAGGCCCACTCAAAGACACTCATAATTAAAATGCCAAAGATTGAAGACAAAGAGAGAATCTTAAAAAGCAGCAAGAGAAAAGTAGTTACCTACAGGGGAGTTCCCATAAAACAGTCAGCTGATTTCTCAAAAGAAACTTTGCAGTCTAGAAGGGACTGGCAAGAAATATTCCAAGTCATGAAGAGCAGGGACCTACTGCCGAGAATGTTCTATCCAGTAAAGCTATAATTTAGAATTGAAGAACAGATAAAGAGCTTCCCAGACAAGAAAAAACTAAAGGAGTTCATCATCACCAAACCATTATCACATGAAATGTTAAAGGAACTTATTTAAGAATAAGATGATCAAAACTATGAACAATAAAATGGCAAAAAATACAAAATCTATCAACAATTCAATCTAAAAAAAACTAAGCAAGCAAGAACAGAAACAGAATCATGGATATAGAGAGTATTTTGATGGTTGCCTGATGAGAGGGAATTGTAGGGGAATGGGTGAAGCAGTGAGGGGATTAAGAAGTGCAAATCAGTAGTTACAGAAAAGCCATGGGAATGTAAAGTACAGTACAGGAAATGGAGAAGCCAAAAGACTTATACTCATGACCCATGGACATGAACAATGGTGAGGAGAATTTGCCTGAGGGATTAGGGGTTACAGGGTAGACAGGAAGCAAGGGGGAAAACAAGACAAGTATAATAGCATAATCATTAAAGTACACTTTTTTAAAAATAAAAAAATATGGGGGTTAAAAATATGGGGATTATCTATTCTCTCCATTTCTGAATATATTTGGAATCTTCTATGATGAGTTATTAATGACTATGCTAATCATTAGTAAAATAAGACTTAAAATTAGTTTCCTTGTACTTCAGCTACAGCTACACTTGAGATGGTCCTACCAATCAATATTCTTTAGTCAACATAAATCACAATTCCACAAACATCTGCTGAACTTGCTATGTTATGATGCATATCAAAATTAGAATCTACTTGCTAACAAATACACAATATTTTCCTTAGGATATCTGTTTTGCTTTCAGGTTTTCTTCACAAACATTAGTTGACTACCAACTATTTTTGAGAAAATTTCATTTGTGAATGGAAAGAGTCAAGGTTAACTGGAGTTAATTGGGTTGACAGAGTGGTGGTGATACTAAAAACTTCAAGTCTCCTTTCTAAGCAATTAATGTTTGATATTAAAGTGATCGGGTCAGCTATTTCTTTTAAAAACAAAATCCACTGGCCAGTGTGACTCAGTTAATTGGAGCATCGTCCTATAAGCCAAAAGGTCACCGTTTGGATTCCCAGTCAGGGCACATGCCTAGGTTGGGGGTTTGGTCCCAGTGGGTCAGGGTGCAGATCAATGTCTCTCTTCAATCAATGTGTCTCTTCCTCTCTCTCTCCCTGCCTCCCCCCCCTCTTGAAAATCAATAAGCATGTCTTCAGGTAAGGATTAAAAAATAAAAATTAAAAAACACCCATACATTTAAAAACAAAATCCAGTAATTGCCATTTTGCAAGTGTCTCTTCTTCTCAATGCTTTACTTGTTTGAAAATCCCTTATATTTTTTTATCTATTATTATCTTCTTTAGAGAGAGGGGAAGACAGGGAGAAAGGGAGGGAGAGAAACAGCAATGTGAGAGAGAAACATCATTTGGGACCAAGCCACAACCAGGCATGTGCCCTGACAGGGAATCAAATTGTGACCTTTCACTCCACAGGTGGTTCAACAAACTGAGCCACACTGGCCAGGGCAAAAAATTCTTCCCTTGTTTTTCACTATAGTGCTTTATTAAATGTTAAGGTATATAAAATTTGTACTTCTAGGTTTTGATTATTATTCCTTCTAAAATCAAACTATAACATCAATAAAAATTATAATCAATACACAAGAAAAACATTAGAAACACATACAGCTCCAATTCAAACTTTTAAATGACAAATTAGCATTTAATAATTTTTACATTACTTTTCATATCAACGCTATTCTCATAGAATTACATCTACATAATCTGCTAATGTTTGATTCAACATCTCCCAATATTAGCACTCTTCCTTTCTAGCTAGTATGCCCTTGTCTGTTAACCCACAAGTATCTAATTCCTATAACATAATTTCACCCAAGATAAATAGGTTATTCTAAATGGCCAATTGTCCAAATACTTCTTTCCCACTACAAGGAGTATTAGTATTCTTCAGTTGTCAGAACCAACTTGAGAAAACAGAAACACACAAGAATTAGAAGAGTGTCCTTACTCTAAGAGATTATTTCAACAATTTTCTAAAAAGAATCTCTTCAAACCACACAAACTTGCTAAAACTGAGGCTCTAAACATACCAGGACTAGATCAAAGTACCACATGTAAAGCTCTTATAAGTATTAAAGTTACAAAGGAAAAATAGTTTTAATACAAGTTCTCTTTTAATTAATTTTAATACAAACTTCAAATGACATACGGCCCCAAAGAATATTCAATATTCTTGAGAGTATTATTAGTAATTGAAATAATATTCATAAGACCTAATATTCAAGGTCAGATCCTGACTGCTTCACAGCAGCATTAATAAGCAGGTTGTGACTAGCAGTCAACCTAACAACTAACCTGAGGATTTCCATAAAAGTATACAAAACCCTGTCTTGCTTTGTTTTTGTATTGATATAATATATCTCAGGTGTGTCAGGTATACAACATAATGATTTCATACGCATATATACTGCAAACGATCACAATAACTCTAGTTAACATCCATCACAACAGCTACAATTTTTTTCTTGTAGTAAAAACCTTTAATATCCACTTTCTTATCAACTTTCAAATATACAGTACAGGATCATTAACTACAGTCACCATGCTGCACATTACTAAAACCCTGTTTAATTCATTAGATTTCCAACCTGTATCTCTAATTTTACTAGCCACTCTTTTACTCACTTCAAAGTGCAAGTGTAAAAATTCTACCATTTCCAATCGGTCCTAATCTCCTCAATCATTTTGACTATCTTCAGCTGAATCTGGTTTGTGTAAAAATCAAAATGCTTCAAAACATTTTTTGTTAACTTCTACTAATTCTATTATAAGCTTTCGTAACACAATTGCAAAGCTGAATCAGAATAGAAAAAAAGCAGGCAATGATGCACAAAAGGAGAAAAACCCACTGAGTTCAGTGAAAAACTAGCCTGTGACTCCTATAATTCAACACTTCAAGTGCCAAAGCTATTATCCCCAAATAACAAACACTGATTCTTATATTTGCAACTTGGAACTCAGAAGAAACACTGGTAAAATAGTTAGGTTCCCCAACATGCTCCCCTGGAGTCTACTTATTCCATCCTGGCTGGAGTGGCTCAGTGGTTGAGTGCCAGCCTGTGAATCAAGGGGTTGCCAGTTCAATTCCCAATCTAGGGCACGTGCCTGGGTTGCGGGCCAGGTCCCCAGTAGGGAGCGTGTGAGAGGCAACTACACATTGTTGTTTCTCTCCCACTCTTTCTCCATCCCTTTCCCTCTGTCTAAAAATAAATAAATAAAATCTTTTTAAAAAAGAGCCTACTTATTCCATGACATCTCTAAACTAGTCTGAGATCTAGATTCATTCGCAGCTAGACAGTGTGACAAAAGAGCACAGTCATGGAACCTGTGGAGCATGTCCAAGTTGGGCAGAAATCCTGACTGCCAATTACTAAGTATATGATCAATCAAAACCATTTAACTTTTTTGAATCCTAACTTCCTGATCTTTAAGAGAATATTGCTTATCATGGAGAGTTTGTATAAGGAGTATTGCTAATACAACCTGTAGAGACTGTAACAAAGCATGTACTCAATACATATAAGCGATTACTATGTATCACCCTCTTCTCTTCCCTATTCCCCCCTTCGCACTATCTTTTTTTATCCCCTATCCTACAGTAAGCAACCCTACTCAGTATTCATTAAATAGAACTTAGAATATAGAATCAGAAAATCTGGATTTGATTCCAGGCATTATCTTTCATGAGACATGGAACTTTAGGGGTATTTAATGTCTCTGAACCTTTAATTGCTCATGATAGACAGATAAATAGATAGATATAGATAGATAAATAAATAAATAAATGTATGTGATAGCTGATTTCATTTATAAATTGGTATAAACTGTACAGTACCAGAAATGTTAGCTTTTACCTATCCCAAAGTACTCCTACACAAAAATTATCTGCCCTCCAAGATTAAATGGGCATAATCAACAAATGAGCATAAGATAGCATCACAGGAGGAAGAAAACAAGGTACATAACCCAACCCACTTACGAGATCCCCTTTATACAGTATAACAAGAATATACTTGTTAACCCAAATAAAGCTCTTATTGGGGGAATGCCAGGCCAAATTTTTTAATTAAATTAAAGAGTTTAGCTGTGTGGAAGACTTTTCTGTCCTTACCCAACCTAGCAATTTGCACAGAAATCTTTCTTAAGCAGTTTCTACTCCTTTTAGCTTTGCTCGCTTCCTACTCCCCAAAATAGTTCCCACGATAAAGGCACTGTGGACTCTAAAATAGAGCAAAAAAAGAGAACTGGCTAGATGAATAAGTGTGTTCAAGTTAAGAAGCAACTGTCCTTGACATAAACTACTAAAAAAAAACCCTCAAACTGGTCAAATCAACCAAAAGATGGGAAAAAGCAACAATTTTTCTTTATATAAAAAGCACTTTACATTTTAAATATTATTTCCTCATAACAATTTCAAAAACCTTGTCATATTTAAGAAAGTATACTTTTTGGAGAAGTTTTGCCATCAATACAATTTTATTTTAATATTTTTAAATCCTCACCCAAGGATGTGTTTATTGATTTTAGAGAGAGAAAATAGGAGAGAGACAGAGAGAAACATTGATGTGAGAGAAACATCCATAACATTGACTGATTGCCTCCCCACACATGCCCCAACTGGGGATCAAACCTGCAACCTATGTGTGTGCCCTGAATGAGACAGAACCAGCAACCTTTCAGTGTGTGGGACAATGCTGCAAGCAACTGAACCACCCAGCCAGGGCTAATAATACAATTTAATAATTAAAGTCAAAAGGACCCAAAGAGCTAATGAAGCACTCAAGGACTTAACTGCATTACAGTCAAAAGAACTTGTTAACTAAACACCTTAGCCTAAGAGAACTGTACTTCCAAACTGTACGAAAACAAACAAAATGAAAACTGAAGTCTCAGGATAAAAATCACGCATGCAGTAACTTAACTCGCCTTGGGTATAAAAAAAAATCACAAAACTACCATATTTTTCGGACCATAAGATGCAACTAGCTTTCAGAGGAAAATAGGAAAAAAATTTTTGAAGCAAAAAATGTGGTAAAATATTTCATAACATAACATAATAACATTTCACCAATATAAATGTAAACAGAACTCAACATCAGCATTAACAACCATTATTCCTCCCAAATGGGGGGGGGGGTCTTATACTCTGAAAAATATGGGTACATATTTTCCCTGAGAGAAGACATATTTATGTAAGGTGTTGATTATAACCCAGTAAGGGTCATAAAAGGCATACAGAAAGATCTCAAATGACATTCAAATGGATACTTCTAGCACTCTTGGTTCCCTATTCATTGCACCAAAGTTAGCAGTACAACAACAACGTCCACAAAGCCTTATTCATCACCTAAGCCTGTCTGCGCTGCAGGAAGATACCTAGTGCATCATATAGTCCAAAAGTTTAAAAGCTACTACTTTGATACCTGACCAGGTAGCTTAGTTTGGAGATTCATCCCCATATACCAAGGCTGTGGGTTCCATCTCTAGTCAAAACAAATACAAGAATCAACCAACCAATACCTGGATAAGTGGAACAACAAACCAATCTTTCTCTTTCTCTGTCTCTCCCTCCCTTCTTCCCTCTTACTACAATCAATCAATAAAGATGATTGATAGACAGATAGACAGACAGACAGACAGACAGATAGATAGATAGATAGATAGATACATAAAAGGCTAGTAAGACAAACATATTTTTACCCCACTAAAATAAGAATACCTGACTGGTGTAAAGTTTAGGAACACCAAAAAAAAAAAAAAAGGAGCCACTGATAGTGGCTTTTGGTACCATGGTACTAATGGTACTAACATGTTTAAAAATAAGAGACTACATGAGGATTATCATGACTTAATTGGGGATATTATCAATAAGTCTAAAGTGCTTCAAAGTTACATGATGATAGCAAGAAGGGAAAAGGAAAGAGATGAGTGAGAGAGAGAGAGAGAGAGAGGCTTCATAGCAGACAACTACCTGAAAAGGACATAGTCACCAGACAGGTTAAAACATGTTTGCATTTGCCAATACTTAGTAGTTACCACACCGTATTATTTGTCAGATTTCCCAACATGCAAAACAAAAAGAAGCCACCCTTTGTTAAGTACTTATCTGCTGATTTCTAAAGAAATGACTTCTGGAATGGGGGCAATTTAACTTTCTGCAATCAACCTTTTTGATCTTCAAAACCCTTAAAACCTTCAGCAAATTGAGATTCACCTCAATTTCAAGGCTTTCCATGTTGGTTGAATAAAACTTGTATATTTATAGTATCAATAAACTATAAGATCACTTTTCCATTTCAAAACTATTTCCACACTTCTACTGGATTTTAGAGTATTTTTAAAAGGCTAAATATTAAGTTTGCAGAAACAAGAAATACAGTAGATGTGGCAGGCATTCAACAAGTTTATCAGTAAAATTCCTAAAGTAAAAGCTTGAAAAAATTTGAGATAAATTCCTAGTAGTGCTACTGAAAATACAATGTTACTAATATGGAAATTGAAAAATATTCAAAATATTCTGAAAACAGATTCGCCTTCTAAAAATAAGGAGGAAAAGCATTTGCCAACCCAGAAACTATTGGTTCTTAAAAATGATAATCACATGGGAGGCTTTCTGTAAATACTTTAGTTCTGAATTGCAATAACCCTAATCTTTCAAAACATAGTCATGCCTTACCACTAGCAAGCAAATTTCTGGTGCCTTTACATTGATACAAAGGACACTGCTACTTTTTTTGCTTCTGCAAACTGCCGGTTTACGCAAAGATCTACAAACTACCACACCTTAACTTACTTTCGATCATTAAAATATAAAAAACAATTATCTGCCAAAATTTTTCTAATAAATCTACAATAACATATTTTAGTTATAGTTCTAAGATTGCCTATGATCGGTAATTAATGTGAAGTCAAATGCTACACATCTACTTGAGTTTGAAAGAGAGAAACCTTCAGAAAATAAGCAGCCGGCGATAATACCATTGTATTTTAAGTTACTTATGAAGCCAGCAGTTCAAGAACTTGGGGAAAGAGAGTATTAAAGACATTTTTAAAAGTAGTTAAATCATTTGTGTTTTATAACGATAGCCCTAGACATGCATTATGGTGGGACGGAAGTGAAAATGATGAGATGGGGAAAAACCCGACAAGAAAACGGACCGGCAGGCAGATAAAACAAACCTTCAATTAAAGGAATTTTGAGATTAACTTCTCTGAGACGCTTTCCCTCACTCCCTACTCGCTTCCTCCTCTCCCTCGGGGAGGTCTGTGTAATGTGACTCATGACAAATTTTTTAAATAAATAAATAAAAGACACACCCTCTGGGTTGAACTGACATAATCGCCCCCACCCCATCCTCCCCCGACACACACCCCGCTTTTCCTCTCCCTCCTGCTGCTCCTCCCTGCGCCTCGTCGCTGCCCTTTCCTCTCCCCTCTCTCTTCGGTCCTAGACCCCTCTCCGAACCGAGAGGCAATGGGGCGGCAGCTGAGTCTCCGGACAGAAGCCCAGCGAACTGCAGGCTGCTGAGGGGCAGCGCGACTCCCGGCGCCGAGCCCGCAGGGGGATTCCGGACTGCGACCGGTTCCCGACTCCCTCGCCCATTTTCTCTCTCCCCTTCTATCGGTTTCAACCACCACAGCCACTTCCTGTAACGCAGCTCGACTGACTCCCTGAGCCCGGCCACTTGCTCTGTCCCTGGCTGGGGCTTGGGACTAAGGCGGCCGCTGAGGTTAAGGCAGTTCCCCACCCCGCCCAGTGGGCTGGTCACTCGGGCGGCCAGCGGCGGGTCTTCGGCCCAGCGCCCACCCGCGCGCCCGCGCTCCTCACCTGTATGTAGTTGTTTTCACAGTAGTCCGCCACCCGGGTCAGGTTCTGGTAACTCTCTATCAGCGCCCTCTTGCCAGACGGGATCTCCTCCTCTAGTAACATCTGCAGCTCTGCCATTTTCCACCCCTCCGCATAGCTTCCTCTCGCGTTAAAGACACAGAAGCAGCAAGGTCCGCGGAGGCTCGGAGCACCTCACAGCCCGGATACAAACCGCCTACCCGCCCTCCCGCCTGGTATTGTGGGACGGCACCTCCTCCTCTTCCTCCTCACTCTCTCCACTCCCTCCACCCACTTCGCGCATGCGCCTCAACCTCGTTCTCTCGCGAGCCCTCAAGCCGTTTCCCTCCTCCCCCACCACAAGATTTTTTTTCCCTTTGGCATGGTCTTCTGGGAATTGTAGTTTCTCATATGCCTGGCTTCCATCAAAAGCGCATGCGTTCTAAAAGGTGCGGGGGCGGAGGGGGGGCGGTTTAAGTACAGTGTTTCCTAGAAGCTCCGGAAGAAGGAGCCATGGGACGATTCCATGGAATAAAACCGTTCCCGAGAAGGCCGTGAAACCTGGCAGAACTTTGAACATGGAACTTACGTCACACTATGCTGCAAATGTAGTCAGGATCTATCATAGGTCTAAATGTAAGAGGTAAAGCAGTAAGTTTTGCAAGAAAACATGCAGTAATTTCGCAAGCTTGGGGTAGGCAAAAGTTTTTTTAACTAGGATACAGTAAGTGCTAATAAAAAAAGGGAAATTGATAAATTGATTTCTATTGTAATATAATGAAAGATAAGCCATTTTTTGCTATCACTGTAACAAATTCAGCGACAAAACTAATTTATTGTCATAGGTCTACAGATCACAAGACTCAGTTGGGTAAAATTGTAGTGTAAAGAGGGCATTGTTGCTTCTGGAGACTCTAAGGAGAATGCATTTCCTTGCACTCTTCAGCTTGTAGAGCCTACATGCATTCCTTGGTTCATGGCCCCTTCTTCCATCTTCAAGACAGCAGCAGAGCATCTTCGAAATTCTCTCTGACTCTGCTCCTGTCATTAAGTTGCCTTCTCTCGGACTTCAACCACCGTCCCTTCCTATTATAAGGACCCCATGACTACATAGGTTTCACCTAGATAATCCAGGATAATTTCCCCATCTCAAGATGCTTGACTACATCTGCAAAGTCCTTTTTGCCATGTAAGGTAATATACTCACAGTTTCCAGGAATTAGGACATGGACATCTTTGGAAGTCCATTAGTCAGCCTGCTATAGCCACCACTAAAATTAAAGCCCTCTGTTCATTAAAAGACACTGTTAAGAAAGTAAAAAGACAAGCCACAATGCATACACTTGACAGAGGACTCATTCCAGAATATGTATTTTTAAAAAATTTCATCCAAGTCAATAAAAACATAGACAATCCAATAAAAAAATGGACAAAAGAAGACAATTGCACTTCACAAGAAGCCAATAAATATATGAAAAGGCACTCAACTCATTACTCATCAAGGAAATGCAAATAACAGTACATTCTAAGGATGCAGTGTAAAATTAAAAAGACTACACTGCACACCCCATTAGAATACCTAAAATTAAAAATCCCTACCACAGCAAGTGCTAGTGAAAATGTAAAGTAACTGGACTCAAATGCATTACTGGCTACAAACTGCTACAGCCACACTAGAAAACAGTTTAAGTTTCTTAGAAAACAGTTTAAGTTTCTTACAAAACCAAACATATACCTAATATAAAACCTAATATCCTATTCCTAAATATTTACCAAGAGAAATAAAAATTTACATCTATGTTCATTTAAAAAGCATTATATGAGTGTTTATAATAACTTTATTCATAATCACTAAAAGCTGGGAACAACTCATATGCCCTTCAACTTGATAAACAAACTAGTACATCAAAACAATAGAGTACTATCCAGCAATAAAACATAATGAACTATATGTAAGCACAAAGTCATCAGTGAGTCACAAATGCATTTTGCTAAATGAAGGAAGTCAGACACCTCACCCCACATCCAAAAAAAGACCAACAGTATCTAGTGTTGACAAGAATGTATTGCATCTAGCATACTCATACACACAGTGCGCTGCATGTATGAGTATACAAGTATAAAAGGGCTTAATCACTTTGGAAGTACCCATTTGGTTTGGCAGTACTTATTAAAGCTAAATACATACATCCTTAAGGTGCAGCAATTCACACCTATGTATGTATATATCCACAAAAGGGTACGTACAAGAATGCTCATAGCACCTTTATTCACTATAGTCAAAAAATGGAAACCCAAAAGCCTATCAACTACAGAAAGGAAAAATAAATGGTAGTATATTTATATGATGGACTATTACATGGCAATAAAAGGAACAAACTATTAATACATGCAACAACGTGAGTAAATCCATTGCTAGATGCACTTTCATGGATGAAAGCTGTTTTATTAAGTGAAATTAGGCAGACATAAAAGAGTACATACAATATAATTGATTCCATTTCTATGAAGTCCCAAAAAAGGCAAAAGTAATCAACGATGATAAAAATTCAGAGTAGTAGTCAAATGTTGTAATGAATACCTTGGGAAGAAACATCAGGAAATCTTCAGAGGCATGAGGAATATTTTTTAAATAATTTTTTTGCCCTGGCTAGTGTGACTCAGTGGATTGAGCGCTGGACTGTGAACTGAAAGACTGCTGGTTGAATTCCCAGTCAGGGTATACACCTGGGTTGTGGGCCAGGTCCCCAATTGGAGGCATGTGAGAGGCAACTGATGGATATTTCTCTCACACATCTGTGTTCCTCTCCCTCTCTTTCTCTCTCCCTTTCCCTCTCTCTAAAAATAAATAAATATAATCTTCTTTTTAAAAAAGCAGAGGGAAAGTGTGGAATAAAAGAAAATGGAAATGAAATGTATTGGTGAATTTGATTACCTATGACTTAACAAAAGAATGGTTTTTCTTCAAATAAAATACATATCTGAGATTTGTCATGTTTCTTTTTTTTTAATTTTTAGAGAGAGGGGTAAGGAGAGAGAAAGAGAGGGAGAGAAACATCGATGTGTGATTGCCTCTCACATGTCCCCAACCGGGCACCTGGCCTGCAGCCCAGAAGAAATGTACCCTGACTGGGAAGCAAACCAGTGACCCTTTGGTTTGAAGGCCAGTACTGAATTCACTGAGCTACACTAGCCAGGGCCTCATATAGTATTTTAAAAGGAACACATCCAGCTATGCAGTACTTACAAGAGACACCTATAAAACAAAACCTTATTAAAATAAAGGGATGGGAAAATATTTATCAAGCAAATATCAACCTAAAGAAAACTGTTGTAAATACTAATAGACAAAAGCCTCATTTAAAATGAAGTCAGGAGGCAAGAAGTTCAAGCTCTCACACCCTAAGTGGATTGCAGAACAGAACAAGAAGAACTCTGTTTATAATAGCTCTCCTAACTTCCTCTTCTCCTCTAAAAAAGAGTTTCCTCTCCTTTGTTTCTGGGGACTTGAACGTGGTTCACCATTAGATCACCTTTTCCAAATTGCAGTTCTTTGTTGCTCCCAAATAAACCCATTTTTGCGGGGAAATATCTGGCTATTTGTTTATGATCAACACTATTATAGCAATAATAACGTCAGAGCAATTACGTCAAGGACAAAAAAACATCACAGAGGATAAACAGGAAATCACAGCCAATCAATATACAAACCAAAATAGTTACAAAGAAAAATTGACATATCAACAATCATAAATGGAAGATTTCTCTTTATTTTCTTTATTTTTTTCATAAATGGAAAATTTTCACACACCCCTACCAGAGACCAAATAAGCAAGCAAAAGTTGATATAAATTTTTTGAACAATAAGATTAACAAATGCACTAATAACCAATATTAGAAATGAAAATGAGAACATTACCTAAATTATAATAATGAACACTAAGAAATTTTCATACTTCTAGAAGGGACTCAATGAATAATAAATAGCAATTCTACCTCTATCTCCTTCAGTTTAACTGGTTTGGAGGAAGTGAGTACAGATAAATTTGTGAACTAGTTAATGTTCCTTATTTGTGCAGTGATGTGAATTTCAAAATATTTTCTAGAAGTTATTTTAATTCAAGATTGAAAATCTCTTGCCTAATTGAAATGGGTCATGGACCTAAATAAAAGAGATAAAACAATAGCATTTCTATAATAAAACTTAAGATAAAAATCTAGTTCACTTGGAGTAAGTAAAAACTAAAAAGTACATTAAAACATGAAAAATGAAATAAAAAAATGATAAATTAGATTTCAAAAATTAGCCTTGACTGGTGTATCTCAGTGCATTGGACCTTGTCCTGCAAATGAGAAGGTCATCAGTTTGATGTCTGGTCAGATCACATGCCTGGGTTGCAAGCCCACTCCCCAGTTCAGGGCACGCCAGAGACAGCCTATCTGCGTTTCTCTTACACATCGATATTCCTCTCCCTCTCTTTCTCCCTCCCTTCCCCTCTCTCTAAAAATAAGTAAATAAAATCTTTTTAAAAATTAAAAACATTTGCTCCTCAAAAGACACAATTTAAAAAATGAATATGCAAACCAAAGATATTTGCAAAAAATTTTCTAACATGGAAGTTATATCTATATTATATAAAGAACTCTTACAACTCTATGATAGGATGACAAATAAATCCATTTTTAAAAAAGACCAAAAGATTTTAAAAGACACTTCACTGAAGAAGATATAAAATGACCAATAAACACACAAAAAGATGCTCAATTACATTATCATTAAGTAAATAGAAATTTAAACCTCAATAAGATACCACTAAACTAAAATTTAAAAGATTGATAACACTAGTGGTGTCAGTAATGTGGAGCAACTGCAACTCTCATGCAGCACTGGCGGAAATGCAAAATGGTAAGGCCACTTTAGAGCACAGTTGTATAGTTTCTTGTAAAGGGAAAAAGTACCTATCTTCAGTTCCTACAATGTCACTCTTAAGTATTAACTCAAGAAAAATTAAAACACATGGAAGACTTAAAAACAATTGTCTCAAACAACCAAAACCTGAAAAAAAACATATGTCCACGTGGATAAACTAATTATAATATACCCACACAATGGGATATTACTGAGCACTAAGAAGGAACAAAATGAAGGAACATGCAACAAACAAGAATGGGTCATAAAAGCATTGTGCATGGTGAAAGAAGACAGACACACAAAAATATGTATCCTGTATGATTCCATTTATATGAAATTTTAGAAAAGGCAAAACTAAAGAGATAGAAATCAGATCAGACTTTGCCAGAGGCTAGAATGGGAATCAGGGTGTGACTCCCAAAGAGACAGAAGTAAACTTTTACTTATTGATTTTAGAGGGAGAGAGAAATATTGACTTGTTGTTCCACTTATCTACGCATCCACTGGTCAATTCTTGTATGTGTCCTGACCAGGGATCAAACCCACAACTTTGGAGTATCAGGACAATGCTCTAACTAAACAAGCTACTCAACCAGGGTCTGTATAAGTAAACTTTTAATGGTAATGGAAATGTTATATATCATGATCGTAGTGGGAATTACATGGTTAGATATGTTTGTCAAAGGTCTTGGAATTGCATGTTTAAAATCTGTAGGTTTTAATTGTAACTAAATTATATCTAACTGAAGTTAACCCCAAAAAAGTACAGGCAATAAAAAATTCCTTTGATGTGAGAACAAAAAAAAAACACTTATGTATTTTTGTTTCCTTTGACATATGATGAAAAAAATATATAGTCCCAAAAGATAGGAGATAACATGATTTCCCAAGTAATTAAGGCGACTAAATGGTCACAAGGTAACATTAAGAATTGCAATCATTATGTTGTATGCCTGAAACTAATATAATATTATGTCAATTATATCACATTTTTTAATACATGGAGTGTTGAGGTTTTTGTACAACCACAAAGTCACGATGAATAAGAAAGCATTTAAAAAGATAACACCCCCTTACCCAGGTCCATGTGGCTCAGTTGCTTGGAGCATTGTCCTGTAAACTGAAAGGTCACAGGTTGATTCTGGTCAGGGCTCATGTCTAGGTTGCAGGTTCAGTCCCCAGTCTGCACGTGCAGGAGAGGCAACCAATGTTTCTCTCTTGCGTTGCTGTTTCTCTCTCTCCCTTTCTCTCTCTCTCTCTCTCTCTCCCTCTCCCTCTCCCCTACCCCACCTCCCTTCCCTCTTCTCTAAAATCAATAAGCAAGTCCTTGAGTAAGGATTAAAAAAAAAGATAACCCTTCCCAAAATAAAGAATTGCAGGTCGATAATATGACATTAAATTATGAGCACCATACTAACATTTCAGAGTCCAACTTTTCTCCTACATTGTGTACTCTTATGCTGTTTATTGATTTAGTATATTCCCGTGGGTTTTGTTCAAATAAATTATAATGAAATGCCTTTCAAAGAAATCCCAACAGAATAAATAATATCAGTGTTTCTGTAAAACTTAATGATGTACTCCTTGGGCTCAAGCTGAAAATCAGACCTCGTACATTCATTTCATGGATGTCTAGTTAAGCTAATCAATTTGGTCATAAAAAACAGTTTGTAAGTGCAAACCCGGCACATATGCATGGGTAGAAATGGAAATTTCATGTGTTTCACTTTTAAAGAACAGATTGCTGACTATCATAAATACCTTACTTCAGAGGGATTAAGATATGTGCCAGGCAAAATCATAATTTAGACTATCTTGGCACACAGTTGTTTATTTTGTCATCTGGAACAAGGAGTGATGCTGTATACTTTACGAACCTCAGACACCTGCAAAATTAATTCACAACTCTGTATCCCAGGGTGCTCAATTTGAAGTGGGTGGTCAATAAACGGAATACAGAGGAGTACCAATGTGGTATAGTGGAAAGAAACAAGGAATAAGGCAACCAGGGATTTCCCCCCATCCCCTGGTATTCCCATCCACCACAACTATGTAACATGATTGTGTTCTTTTGGTTCACAGGCCAGCGCTCAATCTGCTGAGCCACAGCAGTCAGGCTTCATAATTATATTCTTTACCGAGAAAAAAGGGGGGTGGTGTTGTGGGTAGTGTATTACTCTGCTCAGACTGCCATAACAAAATACCACAGACCAGATGGCTTAAACGACAGAAATAAATTTTCTCACAATTCTGGAGGCTGAAAGTCCAAGATCAAGGTGTCAGCAGGTTTGGTTTCTCTTGAGGCCTCTTACCCTTGATTCAAAGAGGGGCATCTTTTCTCTGTGTTTTCACATGGCCTTTCCCCTGGTTCTGAGTGTCTAGATCTCTTTTTGCATAACGATACCAGTCATATTGGATTAGTTTCATATCCTATGACCTCACATAACCTTAATTACCTTTTTTAGGCCCTATTTCCACATACAATCAACATATAATTTTTTTTGGTCGGGGGACACGTAATTCAGTCCATTACACGAAGTTTACTGACACCCTAGGATTCTACAACCCTCAACTATTATCTTCCCTTGCTTCTTTTTGAATTAACAATACCATCCAGGAATTCCCAGGGGAAAAAAGGGGAGGGTTAATAGAACACTCTGTTCGACAGTTTAGCAAGGCCCATACAAGACAAGAGGAGTTAAGGGGACAAAATAAATCATGAACCCTCCTTTAAATTTTGACTCTCCACCATAATTGATGATGGAGAGTCATGATATTTGTATACCAGGCTAGACGCACAGGCCAGTTTTCAGGCAGGTCTGATTGTTATTCCTTTAATACAAGAGGAAAAATTCTTTCTTATACATGTTAAGCCAAACCAATGCAGAATGCCAGAGTTATTTTAGTGTTAAGCAAACTATTATCATTAAGTTATTAAAAATTAGCAATGGCCAAAAATGCAAGGTGCCTGTAGTCCTTGGGGGGAAAATATAATAGCCTTTAAGTGAAATCACATGTTGTGTTTTTCCTCTTTTTTTCATAAGCTACAATATTTCCACTATGGTTTGAATGAATTAATTACTTGTTAATTTTGAAAGCTGCTGAATCCACACATCCTTGTCCACTTCCCTTTCTCAACTTCAGTAAGACGCTGTAGGTGTCTGTGATAATCAGAGTTGTCTCTGGAGCTGTTTGCCTTGCCAGCAATAACAACTATCTCATTCTTTCAACCTAGTGATAAACTCAGGGCTAGAGATGGCCATTCCCTGAACTTTGTCCCTCCAAGCCTTCTAACAGTTTTATAACCTTCTCATTGTTGGCAAATTCTACAGTAATTTCTCGTTTCCTGACTAATACAACTGAACAAAATAGTATTTAAAAGTTCTAAAGACAAATGACAATCCATGTAAAGTTAGTATTTTTTCATTGAAGTTACAGAAAATAAATCAAGATAGCATAAGAAAACAAGAAAAATGAAGAAAAGAAGAAAAAGAGGACTATATTATGATAACTCAGGCTTACTTACAGATCTCAGAAACAAATGCATTCAGTCCTAAGAAAGTACTAGTACAAATCATTTGTTAGGCTAGCAGAAACCAAGGCAGTATTCTCTTTTAGTGTCTTGTTCCTTTGCCAAAAATGTTTGGATTGTTTTTTTGTTTGCTTGTTTGTTTGTTTGTTTGTTTGTTTGTTTGGCTACCCTCTCTAAATGGTAGAGAGAGCATGGCAGATTTGACTCCCACATTTTTCACCTTCATGACTCAAGATGCTAAGTTCAAATTCTCTCAATTTCAAACCCATATTCTTCTAAGAGAAAATCTGATCAGTCCAGCTTGAGTTGGCTCTTCTTCCCGAGCATGGCACAGTAGTGGAGACATGTACAAACAACACTAGCATAGCTGCTTGAACCACCTTGAGATTGGTGTGGAAAGTTTCCAGAAAGAGTAGATAATCAAAGAAAACAATAGTGGCAGGCGTCCACTACAACTGGGAACATTTTTGCAATACATACACTTATGGACTGGGTACTGTCCAGGTCTCCCATGTCTAAGTGTGCAGGTTACTCAGCACCTGGCTGAGGGTTAAATAGAGAATAAAATCCCACAAGTCCAATGTCCGGATTTCCTCTGGGACAGTTTCTATTGATTACTCTCTTTTTTCTTAATATGATCCATACTTCCCTGATTACTTGCAAGTCTCATTATTTTATTGTTGTTGTTGGAAACAGGACATTTTAATTAACACAAGTGGCAACTCTGGAAATCAGATTTCTCCCTATCCTCCCCAGGGTTTACTGCTGTTGTTTTTTGTTTGTTGTCATTTGTTCATTAGTATAAGAGCTTTTCCGTGCTATTTCTGTAATATCTGTATTCTCTCTCATGTGTAACCACTAAATACCTACCTAGTTACTTTAATGGTCAGCAAATAATAGGACAGAGATTCCTTTATTCTTTCAATCAAGAACTATCCTACCCTTTGCTGAAGCTGTGTGTGTGCCAGGGCATTCCATCAATTCTCTGACAGGCAGTTTATAGCTCTGCCTTGGCCTTCAGTGCAGCCAGAGGTAAGGCAACAGGGCCATCTCAGTGTCTCCTGGGCATGTGCACGAAGCTGCACGTATGTGAGGCCTTCAAGATTTCCCAAAATACGTTGCTTCTTTCAAATCTCTCTTTGGACATCTCATTCTCCAGAATTTCCTTTTAGGTTTTTGACTAAGCTTTTTACTTGCCCCAACAGTTATTGCTACCACAGCTACTACAGTGGTAAACAACTGTAACGGATTGGTGTTGATAGATGCCCAGAGGATAGGACAATTGACACTAAGTGAGTTCTCAGTCAAGCCAGAAACAAACAAACTCCAAACAACCATATGATGATTACCTGAGGGAAAAGGAGGTTGGGGTATTACTGAACAGCAAGTGGGGCCCTGCTGCCTGCCTCCACCTTCTAAGTAAAATTCTGGAGGCAGATGTTTGGTGAAAAAGGAAAGGAGTCTTTATTCAAAAACTGTACTTTATACACCATTTTGGAATAACAGCTTTCCACATGCATTAGTCACTTAAGCCTAGCAACTAAGACAAAAATCTTTAACTCTTGAGTCTCCCTGTCATTCCCCCATTAGTTTTTAATTGTCTTATTTCTATAAGATTAGTTGACAGGCTGAAACTACGTAAAATACAAAAGCTACACAATCTTGGAAGAAATGCAGGCTTCTGCCTCAGAGACCATCCCCTCTAGAATGCCCATAGAAAAATAACCCTGCCATTCTCTGCCTCGTCAGACCAGTCCTTCTCCCATTTAAAAATGCTGTCCTTTGGCAAATGCAGGTGGCTACAGCACAATCATCCAGGTATCCCAGAGGAAGAGCAAGAGAGCATGTCTCTGCCCTCCTTCGGTTTAAATCTTCTGGCCCATAATTCCCTGTGCTCTGGAGGCATGCAGCTTCTCAGCCAATCTCGTCATAGATGCACGGATTTGCACATCCCCCCTCCCAGCCTCTGTGTCTCTGTGCAAGGTAGGAAGATCTGTACTGCGCTGCTGCGCCAGCTTATTTACCATCGCCTCAGGCAACCTCCTCCTAAGGGCCCTCTCTCACTCCTCCCCAGTTATCTGGTCAGATCTATCCACATCAGGGGGAGGAGGGAAAGGGGGTCAATATACACACAGTGTAGGACAGAGGCGTCAAACTCATTTTCACTGGGGGACACATCAGCCTCACGGTTGCCTTCAAATGGCTGGATGTAGAGCTCCTGGCCCCTAGTTAAGGAGGAGTTACATTTATACAGTCCTAAAATTACATTCAGCCCTTTGAAGGCAACTTCGAAGCTGAAGCGGCCTCTGGTGAAGATAAGCTTGACACCGCTGGTGTAGGACAAAAGTAGGTTTACAGTTGTGAGCATGTAAAATAGCGTTTATTCTTATATTATTATTTATTGTATTATTGCCCACACGAACAACTGTAAACCTACTTTTGCCCTACCCTGTATGGTGATGAAAGGAGACTAGACTTAGCTGGTGTGCATACACTATAATATACTGACGATGTGTGGTAGAGCCATACACCTGCCCTGGCATGTGTGGTTCAGCTGATCGGGTGTTATCCTGCAAACCAGAATGTCATGGGTTCTATTCCTGGTCAGGGCATGTGTCTGGGCTGAAATTTTGGTCCCCAGTTGGGGTGCATGCAGAAGGCAACCAATAGATGTTTCTCTCTCATATCAATGTTTCCCCCTCTGTTTCTACCTCTCTTCCCCTCGCTCTAAAATCAATAAAAGGAAAAAAAAAGAATTGTACCCCTGAAACTTATATAATGTTATTAACCTATGTCACCCCAATAAATTTAATTTAGAGAAAAAAAGAAATGTCTGAAAACAGGGCTTTTTCAGGGTCAAATAGTGACAATTCTTTAGGGATGGAACTTTTTTTGTACTCCAAAACTGTTCTACCCCTTCGTGTGGGTGCTAGGATATTGCTTTTCATAGCCCTATGATTTTCAAGCAGTTTCTTTTCAAGGCTACTTTAGAGCTGAAATTGGAAAAGTTGGCATTCATGCTACCTCTCACTACCAGAACCAATAAGTAGAGACAAGGATTGAATCTTTATGGGCTCTTTATCCAGATGCCAGCACTAAGAAGACGGCAGGTTGCATACACTCAGAAATCATCTTCACCTCTCATCTCAAGCCAATCCTTTTTATAAGAAGAAAGGGTAGGGAATGGTTTTGGAAAAATGGTAAATTGGATAAGAATTGCAGTCTGGGGTGATTTTCCTAGTACTACTTCTTTATCTGTTGATCGATTATTTATCTGTGTCACAGAGGTTCCCTCCTTGGAACACAATGGCTCAGATACCACTTCCATTGCTTGGAGACCCCTAAGGAACAAGGTTGAATTGCTTGTGGAGCCACGTGGTCATGTGTTCCAGTTTCTGAAACAACAGCTTTCCACCTGTATTACCACCTGTACTAATCACTTAAGCCTATTAACTATGACTAAAATCTTAACTTGATCTTAGCCAAAAGCCTGAGAAGCAATGAAGCTAAAATCTCTAATTCTTGAGTTCCCCCATCAGAGCTAGGGAGAGGGGAATGAAAATAGGCTAAGTTAAAAATACCACAAATATTGCTATTCTAACTGAGATTCAGTTGTTTTTCTTGAATCAATGCTTCTTGATGGGTGAAAGTATTTGATTAATTTCCAGAGTTTGGGGGGGGGGAGTGATTATTTGCAATTTTTGCCAGTGTTCTTGATGTTTTTATGGAGCAGCAGGTCTTTGAAGGTCCCTACTCCACTGCTGTGGAAGTGACTCCCATCATTGGTTTTATATCTAGGCTTGACTATCCACCGGTTGTGAGATGCTGGGTAATGGGGACTCCAGCCAGAGGTCCACAGTGCTGTGGATGCGACAAACAAATTCACACAGACTACAAAAGTCCTGTGGAGAAAAAAGGACGGCATGGCCACTCTAGGAGAGAGAGAGCGTCTCGACCCTTGCCTGGACAGGCTTTTAATGGCTTTCTAGTAGCATACATCAAAGAAGGCTCTCATTCCTTATGCCCAGGTTTGCTTTAGGTGATTACTTTTTACAGATAACAAAGGAAAGGGTGTTACTGATTACTTCTTACAGATTAACAAGGAAAAAATGTTGCAAATGCAAGGGAACAATAAGAGTGATTGGTCTGGTTACACTCTGTGCTTGGGAGAATTAGCACAGACTTCAGCAAGTTACTTTAAAAATATGCACTAAGCATTTGCTGCTTCAATTCAGGGTGAGGGAGTTTTAGCAAGAGCAAGCCTCAAAGTAGCCTAGGTATAATGCAGGCCTGGTTTCCCACAGGAAAGCTGATCCGCCGGTTTGGCTTCCTGTGTTGCCGACTCACACCTGTCAGTTTCTGATAGGGCTGGGCTACATTCACCACACCAAGTGGATCGGTTCCCTATACTGGGCAATTATAGAAATTCTTGTTTTGAGAATAATAAATGAGATTAATTATAAACTACTTAGTACAATAGTGAGTGTTGGAAAGTGAGTGTTCAAAAGAGAGTCCTGGGGAGATGGCACGGTAGGAATTGGTTTCCCAACCTAGACAACAATTACACTGGCAGAATCTGCCTGATGTAACTATCTTGGAACTCCAGTCTACTGGCAACTTTCTGGAAAAGATGTAACAGAAAATTGAAGCTAATGTTGGTCAATTTCAGTTCTTAGGACATTAGCAGCTGCCTACCCTCTTGGGAAGGTAACTGGGTTTAGATTAGGTCAAGAGGGTGCTGGCCAGGTGGTTTAGTTGGTTGGAGCATTGTCCCATGCACCCAAAGATTGCAGGTTCAGTTACTGGAGAGAGCATGTACCTAGATTGTGGGTTCAATCCCGGGTCTTGGCCCTATGAGAGGCAACCAACTGATGTTTCTCTTTCACATCGATGTTTCTCTTTCGAATGTTTCTCTTCCCTCTCTCCCTTCTCTCTAAATTCAATATCCTCAAGTGAGGATAATAAATAAATAAATAAGATAGATTAGGTCATGATGGAATTAGTGTGCCCTTATAAAAAGGTGAAGACAAAGATAATGAACATGCATCACACAGAAGAAAAGGACATGTGAGGATACAGCAAAAAGGCAGCCACCTGCAAGCCACAGACAGTGCCTTCACCAAGAACCCCACCATGCTGGCACCCTGATCTTGGCCTTCCCGGACTCTAGAATTGTGAGAAATAAATTTCTGCTGTTTAAGCTACCCAGTCTATGATGTTTAGTTATTTCAGCCTAAGTAAGCTAGGACATGTACCCATATTTTCTTTTTGCAATTAAATTCTTGGGGTTTGTTAAGTGAATCTCTCCTTAACATGTAGCCACGAATGAGATCTCTGTGCTTCACAGCTTCAGGGGACACCAATTTATATGGATCACAACATGAACGGTAGCCCCAGGAGTGGTGCAATACAGCAGCTACATACTTCTTATTTTCAAAAAGATTTTACTTATTTATTTTTAGAGAACAGGGAAGGAAGGGAGAAAGAGGGAGAGAAACATCAATGTGTGGTTGTCACTTGCGCATCCCCAACTGGGGATCTGGTCCGCAGCCCAGGCATGTACCCTGACTGGGAATCAAACTGGTGACTTTTCTGTTCGCAGGCTGGCGCTCAGTCCACTGAGCTACACCAGCCAGGGCTTTTTCTTCTGATTTTAAAGATGTATCTTTACATTAGATCATTGACCTGGGTGGAATTCACTATGTGTATGTTGGAGGTAAGGACTTTATCTTCGCTCTCTATGTAGAGCTGTCCCATAGCTATTCATTATACATTTCACCCTTTCTCCACAAATTTTTTAATTTATTTTAAAATTATAGTTGACAGAGTATTAAAGCAGTTTCAGCTGTACAAACATAGTGAATAGGCATTTATTCTCCACTAATTTTTAATGCCTGCCTATCTCTGGGTTCTCCAATCTGTCCCACTAAATAGTTTTTCCTCAGTCAATGTCTAATTACTTCTGATTGTTAAGTGTACTATTTTTCAGGACCAGTTCCTTGTGGTAGAGATTGCTATTTGTTCACCAAGTCCAGTTGTTTTTTTCCTCTACACATTCAGACTAAAATTTTTCAGTATTGCTTGAGGTTAAGCAGGACTAATGAAATGTTGGGGGAAAGTGGTATTTGCCACTTCCAGATCTGGCTCCTAAAAATATCCTTTGAGATTCTCAGTGCCTTCTCTCTAACCCCTTCTACTGGCTGGATGCAGTGGATCCAACAGAAGACTCTCAGGTCCTACTGGACGGTGGATCCACTCCTGCGTTCCTGGATGACTAAATGGAACAGAGTCTACCGGCCCCCCTCTTGCTCTTCTTCCACTGACTAGTATGGTACTGTGACATGCGTTAAAAATAAACGTTATTGTGCTAAATAAACCTCTGAGTAACTAGATGTTGGCGAAAGCAGTTAGCCCACCCTCATTATAACTTTCCTTCATGTTCTTTTTGGATTCATCTTGCCTGTTCTGAGCCTTTCTGCAAGGTTTTCAGAGTCAGTGTATAAAGTTCCTCCGAGTCCTGTGAGAATTATAATTGGAGTTATATTGTATTTATGGATTAATTTGGGAAGAATTTTTGTCTTTATATTGTGGATATAACTATCACATGTCCATTTATTCAGGTCTTTTATGCACATTGATAAATTGTATGGTTTTTCTCCTTTAAGGTATTATATGTCTTTTATTGGTTTCTAATGGAATTTATTGCTAATAAGTTGGAATTTATTGGTAAGGTAAATATGATTTTCTGATTGCATTATCTAATTTATTATTTATACTTTAAAAGATCACTACTGACTGATCTTATGTTCAACAACCCATTGAAGCCTTTCTTAGTTGTAAGAATTGTAGGTTCTATATTTTCTATGTGGATAACATAACATCTACAAATAATGAAATATTTACTTTTTATTTCCTGATGCTAATATCTTATTCATATTTTTTGTCTTGTATTAGCTAAGACTTTCTTGTCCTCTAATTGTTTGTAGTTTTAAAAGAAATCAAAGAGCCCTGGCCGAGTGACTCAGTTGGTTGGAGCATCGTCCCACACACCACAACGCTATACCTAGGTTGTGGGACCGATCCTCAGTCAGGACGCATACAGAGAAACGTCAATTTATGTTTCTCTCTCAAATTGGTGTTCCTCTCTCTCCCTTCCTCTCTCTGTCTAAAAGATCAATGAGTATATCCTCAGGTGAGCATTAAAAACAATAATAATAAAATGAATTAAAAATAAGAAAACAAAAGATAAAAGCTTGCAGTTTCACTTTTTTGTTTAAGTCTTTAATCTACCTGGGCTTGATATTTCTATTCCTATATTCTAATAGGAAACTATAAGTTTTGTATGTTTATCTTATTCACCTTCTTTAACTCTTACATTAATTCCAATATAATTTTAGTCTCTTCAATGTTATTTTTCTAGATGGACAATTCTGGCAACAGCTCTCTAGTCGGCTTGTGTATGACTGCCTTCTTGCTGTGCCCTCACATAGTTAAGAGAAAGAGCTCTTCTTATAAGGGTGCCAGCCTTATTAAATTAGGGTCCAACCCTTATGGCTTCATTTTACCTTTACCATAGGTGTCCATGTAGAGTCGTATTGAAGGTTAGGGCTTCAGCATAAGAATTCTGAGAACACCAACATTCAGTTCATATCGGGTTGTATTTCTGAATAACTGCCAAGGTTTTTTGTTTGTTTGTTTCATTTTCTCTTTTTATCTATGTTAGTAGATTTTTAAATATTTACTTTGGTATATACTCTTGGAATAAACTTTGGCTACTCTGAAAGCAACAATTACAGTAATAGTGGTGAATTGTATTGAGTCACCATTCTTAGAGAAGCTAGAATTGTATCTCCCGAATTCTCTTCCCTGTATTCTACTTTAGGCTCGGCCATAAGAATTAATGTGAGATTTGGAAGAAAAAGTGAAGCAGCTCTGAATGGTACCAGGCACAGAGTATCAACTTGACCCACAGATTCTCTGACTCTTAGGTCGGGCATTAGTTCATCTCCATGGAGATTGGTACCATTTTGTTCTGAAGGTTATCCATGTCATTGAGCTTGGAGGTGGTGAGATAAGGTAGGATTCAATTTGTTCTCATTAGTTCTAGTTTGCCTTTAGGGGTTTCAGTTTGTGTTTTCTCTTCTCTATTTCATACCAGTCCTGAGTATAAGTCAGGCTGACCTACAGCAATTTTAGGCTCCTCTCCACACAGAGTCAATAGCCTTCTAGGGGACTCTTTATAAGCTCTCTGAAATATATGAAGTCTAATCCCTATAACTAATTTCTTATACCATATCTCTTATGGGATTCACAGTGGTTCTGCTTTCCAGATCACATTGTAGCTAATACAAAAATATATAATCTATAGATTTATGAACAAAGTACAAACTCCTTTGCATAGCATATAAAACCTTGAGGCAGATTTTATCCAATGTCTTGTCCTGTCTTCCTTCATATCTATTGTCCCATCACCTGAACAAACTTGTTGCTTATTACATATGGTGTGCTATTTTATTTATTTTTTTAATGGGAAACCAGTATGTGAACTGTAGTGGAGGGTGTAGTATACCAAGGCCATTTTTAAAAATGCTTTTATTTACTTTTAGAGAGAGGGGAAGGAAGTGAGAAAGTGGGAGAGAAACATCAATGTGAGAGAAAAATATCAATTGGTTGCCTCTGGTATGTGCCTGGACCTGGGACTGAACCCAAAACCAGGCATGCACCCTGACTGAGTATCAAAATGGTGACGACTCGCTTTGCAGGACATCACCCAATCAACTGAGCCACCCCCTTCAGGACTGTTATGAGCATTTTTGTAGTTGTCTTTTGGTACACTCATTATAGCACTTTTTATTTATTTTTTATTTTTTTAAGTTTTTATTTTTATTTATATTTAGAGAGAGAGGAAGAGAAGGAGAGAAACATCAATGTGTGGTTGCCTCGTGTGTGCCCCCAAGTGGGGACTTGGCTTGCAACCCAGGCATGTGCCCTGACTGGAAATCGAACCAGCAACACTTTGGTTTGCAGCCCGTGCTCAATCCACTGAGCTACGCCAGCCAGGGCTATAGCACTTTTTATATCCTTCAATTTTAACAAATTTGCATCATATTGTAATTATTATATTACATAACCATTTACTGCACTAGCGTGAGTTCCCTGAGAGGCTTTGTACCCTCAGTGTCAATTACATCACCCAGGACATAGCAGGATTTTTTAAATGTTCGTAAAGGAAAGAGCACCTAAAAGACTCCTTTTTACGCTATTTAATATTTATCCCATTGTAAATTTCTTAAAACTTGTAACTGCCCTATTCTACCTTTCGTTTTTCTGAAGATTTTATTTATTTTATTTTTAGAGAGAGGGGAAGGGAGGAAGAGAAGTGGAGAAACATCAATGTGTGGTTGCGTCTCGCATGCCCCCAACCCTTTGGTTCCCAGGTCAGCAGTCAGTCCTCTGAGCCACACCAGCCAGGGCCTATTTTACCTTTCTTATGGTCATGTGTAAGAAGTGGGCCTATTCTTAGCAAGAATGCATTACTAATTGTGGTGATCATTTTGTAATATGTACAAATATTGAATCATTATGTTGTATGCCTGAAACTAATATAATGGTATATGTCAATTATATCTCAATAAAAATGCTTCATGTTAGACACTGTACTGAAAGTACTGAAAGACATCAGTATCCCACATACTTTATTTTATTAGATGACTCTTTATTTTACTTTTTTGTGTTTCATATATTTTTTCTTTTTTTTTTAGATTTTATTTATTTATTTTTAGAGAGGGAAAGGAGGGAGGAAGAGAGGGAGAGAAACATCAATGTGTCCTTGACTCTGGAGTGCCCCTCTACTGGAGGCCCACCTGCAACCCAGACACGTGCCCTGACTGGGAATCAAACTGGTGACCCTTTGGCTTGCAGGCTAGTGCTCAATCCATTGAGCCACACCAGCCAGTGCCCCTATATTTTCAATTATTTTTTTTATCAGAGAGGGGAAGGGAGGGAGAAAGAGAGAGAGAGAAACATGACGTGAGAGAGAAACAGAATGATTGCCTTCTTTGCGCAATCCAGGGACCCAGCCTGCGATCCAGACTTGTGCTCTAACCAGGAATCCAAGCCTTTTGGCTTTCAGGACAACAGCCAAACAACTGAGCCACACTAGGTAGGGCTCCATATATTTTAGCTCCTATTTGAAAGGCACTTTGGGATATGATTCAATTCATATTCATCATTATATTTTAGCAGAAGTTACCACATCTAAAACAGCACAGGTTATATGAAAGAGCTGCTTTTTAAATACCTAACAGTAAACATGAATAACCTCCATTTTCTTTCTTCTTATGCTAATCTCCTTGACTGGAAATTCAAACTACCAGCAAATGGAAATTCAACAGAAATCATCAGCTGGAAATTCTTATTCGTTATTACCTTAAGACCAACATACTGTAAGTCGGCTTATTACAGAAGCTTAATAAAGTTGTCAAAATTAACAACTAGATTAGAAATAAGCATGCAAGCCCTTTTAAAAGTATGCATGACTGCGTAGATTGTAAATGATAATGTATAAGAAGAAAAGTAGAGGAAGCAGTAGATATTAAACACATAGTCTTCCTTGTTCGAGTAAATTAGAAAAATTTTAATTAGTCACACTTTGGTGTTTTGTTTAAAGTCCAAGATTAAAAAAATATATATATTTTTTGATGGTGGGAAGGTTGTTTGGCTCCTAGAACTGTTACTAATTTGTAGGGCCTTCGGCAAACCAGTAACATAATCTGTTTCCTCATTTGTTTGTCTTACACGCTTGGCAAATACCCGACACTAAGTAAGCCATAGTTACTACCCGACGGCACTCTGTTAATCTCAAAGTTAGTAAGCAAGAAATCAGACCCCAAATTTCTGACTCAAGCCCGGCCACACCAAGACACCTCGAACACACAACACTACGTGTCTACCTGGCTGAAGCGAATGTGGCAGTCTGAATTTGCACTGAGTAGGGAGAAGTGAGCAGGGATATCCGCCACTACCGCTCTACGGCGAGGGGGACCAAGCCCTACCGGAACAGGTGGGAGGAACGCCCGCGGGGAGGTGTCCGGAAGCGCCTAGTCGGAGGGACTACATTGCCCACAAGTCCTCGGGGCAGAGCTTGGGGCGGGCGTCAGGGACTCTACCGGACAGGCCTTGAGGGGCAATACCAAGGTAAAAAGCCGGCACTGCGGCTCGGAGGGAAGAATAATAATAGTCTGTGCCTATTCGTTACCCTCCTAACCCATCCAGAACTGACAAAAACGACCTAGCGATTTTGGGGTTTCAGGGCCGCAGGACTCCAACCCCATGATCCACATCAGTTACCCCACAATGGGCCTGGGGGCGCTTCCTTCCTAAAGCAATGCCTCTGCCTTAGGAAGCTGGACGTTGTGCTGAAAAGGTGAAGGTTCAGGGTACCCCTTCATAGAATAGGCGATCGTACAGATTACTCGTTCGCCCTTCCTCCACGCCCTGTCGCCTATCAAATGGGGCGGGAACTGAGCTGTGCTCCGCTCCCTGCGACCGGTGTTAGAGGAAGGTGCTATCCTTCCCCGGCCAGACTAGTAGCGACCTCCCCTCTCCTTCCTTTGGTTGTTGCTTGGGTGTCTTTGTCTCGAGCGGCTAAAGCTATCGCAGTCTTGCGAGCCAAACACTGTGAAACACCATCCAGCGTACCTAAGTCCTTTCATCTACCCTTGGGGTGGTCTAAAGATTGTCACCGGAGAGGCTGTTAACTTGACCTAGGTCGCAAAACTTAAATGGCAGGGTTAAGGTTCCCACCAATCCTCTCCCGATCTGAAGCCTTTTGCTTTTGTCCCATCACCTTTCTCTAACCTTAACCTAACAGAGGGCAGGCGCTGGTGACCAGAGTCCTTTTCTTTTCTTTCTTTCGCCAGCGGTATCCACGCGCGCTGCTTTGGGCCCAGGGGAAGCAACCCGCGTCCCAGGCGCGCTACGCTGGTGCGGCCACAGCGGTCCAGTCTTGAGCACCGGGTCCGCGTGTCCATCTCTTCTTTTCTCCCTTCTCTGGCCCTTCTCGGGGCACCAACTGACAGTTCTTGTTAACTCTACGACTGCCAGGCGGGTGGGTGGAGTTTGCTGTGCCGCAGCTGCAGCGGCAGCGAGTGGGTCTTCGGGTGGCTCTGGGGCGGGGCTGTGGGGAGTTCGCGGAGGGACAGAGCGACCCGGTCGCGATGGGAGGTGTGGCTGCTCTGCAAGGATTCCGCGGGTGGGAAAACGGCTTCGCGACCACCGGTGGCCGGAACCCCAGCGCTTATTGCTAGAGATGGTCTTCCTGTCGGTGAGTTCTGTCTTCGCTGGCCGGCTTCTCGGCTTGGTCACGCCCCCGGGAGGAGGAAGGAGCCGGGCCACCTAGGTCTCCATGGCCTGGATAGGGCAGGGGGACTGACCAGTTGCGCTCCTAGGCCTCCTCCCTTCGGGCCTGTTGATCCGCGGCTGCGCTCCGTGTTCTAGTTTCATGCAGGCTCTTGGGAAAGCTGGTGTTGCTGCTTCCTGATTCCAGTCAACAGACCTTGGGACTTGGACTGGCGTTGGCGGCTGGAGATGGCGGACGAGAGATCCGTGCATGAAACCAGGTTTGAGGCGGCGGTGAAGGTGATCCAGAGTTTGCCAAAAAATGGTACGTGCCCTGGGGCTCCCGTTGAAGAAACCTGCAGAGGCCTGAGGCCCCAGTTTATGAACCTTGTCTCCTCTAATCTTTCTTCTACTCTTGCTTATTTAACCTACTTCTATTCTGCGTTTAAAAAGAGTGTAACTAAGGGGAGGCATCGAATGTGGTTTAATTCCTTGCTGATCTTTCAAACCTGAGACAAATATGTTACCCAGATTTTAAGTACTTTATGTTGTTGAAAACCAAAATCTTATTTCTTAATGACTGCGGTTTGGGGTGCGTTAAAAAACAACTGGCATGAGGATGCCTGGTGCTGCATACTCAAAAAATCTGTTATTTAAGCCTTTTGAAAACTTTTGATATGAAGGAAGAGAAAGGAAAGAACAACTACATACATTTTAAAAACGATTTATTTTAACAAATGTATATATTTACTACTGATTTTGCTATTGTACTAGTTTCTCTTTTTTATACTAATATTGGACCTAATTCATTTGAGTTGTCATTTCTGTAGTTACTTAAGATTTTTCTCTTTACCTTTGATTTTCTGCAGTTTGACTAGGATGTGACTAAGTATGGTTTTCTTCATATCTATTCTCTCTGGGGTTTGCAGTACTTTTTGAATTTATAATTTTATGTCTTTGACTAATGTTGGGAAGTTTACGGCCATTCAAATTTTTTTTCGTGTGGAGAAGCTTCGGGAGGGGGATTTTTATTTTTCACTTCATATCTTCCTACAATATATGAAAAACCAAGCCTGTATTTTAAATGATGCTTTTAAGTACTATTATTGTGCAGAGTGTGATACTAACTGAATACAACATTGGTGTATGACTATGGTATTTAATACTATGTTCACTATTTCAATCATCATTTGGCTGCATATTGAATATTCAGCACCAATAAAAATTAAGTGCAGGTTCAAAAAATTTGGAAACATATTCACAAAATAGTATTCTCTTTGTAATCTTTCAAACATAGAATTCGAGGAGGACATGGGATTGAAAGATAAGAGTAAACAAAATGTAAAGAAATATAGGAACTTATTTAGGTGTTAAGTTTTTAAAATGCAGTTAAAAGGATTACTAGAAACGCATGATTCTTAAGAGTTTTGTGGGAGTTGTACCTTTCTCCTAAACTACATGTTTTTATATATTTTTGAAAATTGATAAAGCTAGAATTGTCCCTAGTGTACTTGCTACCTTTGTTGACATTACATATCACTTATTATTTTTGTTTTTCTTTTCTGTTTTGTTCTTTTTTATCTTTTCTTTTTCTTTTTTTAAAACTACATGTCACTTTTTGAGAAACCATGCAAATGTAAATAAAGTTTCTATTACATAACAGGATGGTATTGCAAAGTGAGGATGCCCTGCCAAGTGGCACCTGTGTTGGATAGTGTTCAGAGCACTGTTATTCCCTGAAACTAAATAGACGTTAA